>PVJN01009266.1:0-61457 GCA_004026805.1 Lasiurus borealis | reverse complement strand
CGAGTGAAAAAGGAACCCGGCTCAGAGGAACCAAGCCTGGAGCACAATGGGAGATCAACTTCACTGAAATTAAACCAGGAAAGTATGGCTATAAATATATTTTAGTATTTGTAGATACCTTCTCTGGATGGGTAGAAGAATATCCAACTAAGCATGAAACAGCTCAGACTATAGCTAAGAAGCTGCTGGAAGACAACTTGCCCAGGTAGGGTTTTCCCACTGAGATAGGGTCAGACAATGGACCAGCTTTTATTTCACAGGTAACACAGATGGTAGCCAACGTCATAGGGGCAGATTGGAAATTACATTGTGCCTATAGGCACCAGAGCTCAAGGCAGGTATAGAGAATGAATAGAACTCTAAAAGAGACCCTTACCAAATTAACCATGGAGAATGGTGGGGATTGGGTGGCTCTCCTTACACCCTGAGTCTTACCCCTAACGAGATCATGTTTGGCATTCCTCCTCCCGCCCCCCCTCCCCCGCCATCATTCCTAACCTCAAGGCTGAGCTTCTTGCTAAGTTTGAAAATCAAGAGATATCTTTTCTCTTAAGAGGACTGCAGAGGGTGCATGAAAACATTTGGCCACGCCTCTGCACTGTCTATGGGGCTGACCCAACCCCAATGCCTCATCAGTACAAGCCAGGAGACTGGGTGTATGTCAAGAGGCACCGCCGAAAGACCATCAAGCCGTGTTGGAAATGCCCTTACGTCGTCGTACTGACTACACCCACCACTTTCAAGGTTGACGGCATCAAGACCTGGGTCCATCACACTCATGCTCACCCAGCTGACCCCTCTGCAATCCAGGAGGACTTCATTGCGCAATGGAGCATCAATCAGGACCAGAGCAACCCTCTCAAGCTCAAGGTGCAGCGCACTTGACCTGAGAAATGCAGCCCATCTCATGATTGAGACATGTGTCCCAAGACAAGGGGGGAATGAAAGGACAAAGCAGAAACGAACTCTCCTCCATCTTGTCCAATAGGGCTGGGCCCCCTGCCTAAATCTCCTCCCTTTTCCGGGAGTGGCCACAGGTGTGCCAGCAATGTCCTAACTTCCCCGACTACCACCCAAATGGACCAATGAAGTTCCAGGAACACAGCGACAGTCCTAATAAGGCTAAACCACAGAAAAACCCTGATGCAAGTGACTAATCTCTGTAACCCTCGTCACTTCTCTAAGCCCACCCAAATGACCGAACCCCATATAATCCACTTCTGGGGCTTGCTCTCTCCTCTCGCTGCTGCTCCAGAAAGAGGCTGGGAGCCAAACCCGGGTTTGAATAAAGACTCTTTAATTTTGCTTCGGAAAAAGGCTCCCTGGTGGTTGATTGTTGGGAACCCCGAATTCTGAGCATAACATATGTAATGAATTATTTCTCAGTCATATGAAAAAAATAAATGAAATCTTACTATTTGCAACAACATGTATTGATATACAGGGTATTATGCTAAATAAAATAAGTCAGACAATGAAAGACAAAATATCAAATGACTTCACTTATATGTGAAATATAAAACAATAAACTAAAACAGAAATAAACTCATATAGAGAACAATTTGATGTTCTCCTGATAAAAGGGGAGAAGGTAGAGTTGGGTGAAAAGGTCAAAAGGGTTAAGAAATATAAATTGTCAGTTATAAAAAGAGTCACTGTAATGTTAAGTACAGCATAAGGAATATAGTCAATAATATTGTAGGAGGCGGTGCGCCTTATCCAGGGTGGGAATGGCTTAGGGAAGAAGCGGGGGTGGGGGGGGAACACATGGGGAAAATGGTGACATATGTAAAAAAATAATTAATTAATTAATTTTAAAAATAAATAAAAATAACAATGAAGTAACAATGTATGGTGTTAGGTTGATACTGGACTTAAGGTGATCACTTTGTACAACCTATAAATGTCTAATCACTACGTTTTATATCTAAAACTAATATATTACTGAATGTCCACTTAAAAAAAAAAAAAAAAGGAAGCAGACCAAATGTTAAAAGCACATTCTGATTTTTTTGTGTTATTTGTTGTTGTTGTTTTGGTGTTTTCTCAAAAGAAACATTAACACTTTGAGCCCCTGATAGAAATTGGTAGAATGCCAAAATTAAGATAAAATGTCTATTCCAAATGCCTGTTCTATGAATTAGAAAAAAATGCAACCTCATCAATTCAGAATAAACTTAGTCAATTCAGGTATTTTACATATCTTCTTTTTTAAATCCTTAGATTTCTAGTTCCTAATTTGTGGAAGTCTTAGAGTTAACTTACACAAAAGCTAGGATGGTGAGTGAGAAGAGATTGGTTCTGGTCCTATATCTTTATCTAGACTGATTCTTATTTTCCCATCCAGCTAACTACTATGAACCTGTCAATGTCCTTCATCTCAAATCTAGATGTCCAAACTCATATTATCTGCTTAGCCTGTCCACCATCATGAATTTAAGTGACATATCTCCAGAACTCTCAGTTAAAACAATTATTATATATTGCATCACTTACCTATAAGAAAGTGTGCTATCATATTGAATCAACAAAAATCATAATGTAATGAATTTAAACTGAAGACTAAACTATAAGAATTTGTGAATCCTTTGTAAAATTATTTACAAATGTAATTTCTCATATAATTTTTGTAATTTGTAGAAAATATTCAAGAAACTGCAGATTGAAATATATATGTAAAATTGTAAATTTAGAATAATAAAAGGTATAATGACTAAGATAACAATACTAATAATTAAATCAGTGTTTTATTGACTTTAAAATTGATACATATCAATGAAAAGTTTTTAATCAAAAATAAAAACAGTAATAGTTAAGAATCTAGCATGTAATAAAGTAAAATTAATGAGGAAAGAATAACTATTTAGTAACAAAATTTGTGCACTGGGGCGGGTGAGGTGGTCCCTCAGCCCAGCCCAGGTCTCACTAATCGGGACCTCTTGGGGGATGTCCAACTGCTGAGTTAGCCCCGATCCTCATGGTGATCAGGTTTAAACCAGCAGTTGGACATCCCCCAAGGGATGTAGCAGTGTGCCAAGCATCAGATGGCCAAAAGAGGAGCCAGAACTGGAGCCAGATGCCACTCTATTCATGCTTATCTCGGCTTGTTATGCCTGCTGCCACTTACTAGGGAGAGGCTCCCAACACTGCAGCTGTGCTTGCCAGCTGTGAGCCTGGTTTCTGGCTGAGTGGTGCTCCCCCCATGGGAGTGCACTGATCACCAGGAAGCAGCTCCTGTATTGAACATCTGTCCCCTGGTGGTCAGTGTGCATTGGAACAACTGGTATGTTGGTCATTCCATAATAATGATCACTTAGGCTTTTATAGATATAGATATCCTATCTAATAAAGAGGGTATATGCTAATTGACCCTCATACCATCTCAAAGATGGCAGCACCCATAGCCACAAGATAGTGGCGCCCAGTCCCCTCAGCTCCGCTGTGGTAGCAGATGCATGGCAAGGCTTGGCCCTCTCCCAGGCAGGCCTAGTGGCTCTGCGTGCCTGCCTCTGGAGTTCCTCAGTCCCTTTAGCCCCCCAGACACCCAGGGCCAACCCAAGGCACAGACAAGCTGCAGATGGAAGCTGCCCATCCACCCAGGGCCACCTGAGGCTCAAGTAACCAGGGATAGCTGAGGCTTGCACTGCCAGCAGTGGCAGTAGCAGTGGTGTGATGGGGGCATCATCTTCCCCTGATCCCCGGATTATCTCCTGCCCCTGAGGGCTCCTGGACTGTGTGAGGGGACAGGCCAGGATGACAAGCTTACAGTGCATTAATTTGCATGCACCAAGCCTCTAATGTTAGAATAATTGGTTGGTTGTTTAGGAAATAATCTCATTTTATTTAAACCATATATCAATACAAAGTAAATTACAAAAAAAAAAAAATAATTACTTAAAAATAAATTGTCGCCGAGACCAGTTAGGCTCAATGGATAGAGCATCGGCCTGGGGGCTGAAAGGTCCCAGGTTCAATTCTGATCAAGGGCATGTACCTTGGTTGCGGGCACATCCCTAGTAGGGGGCGTGCAAGAGGCAGCTGATCGAATTCTCTCTCTCATCAATGTTTCTAACTCTCTCTTCCTCTTCCTTCCTCTCTGTAAAAAATCAATAAAAATATATTTCAATAAATAAATAAATAAATAGCCAAAATCTGAATTAAATATATGAATGAAGAACTTTAAAACTAAAAATACAAGATATCATAAAACATATTAATGGGCTTATTTTATATTGTGAGATTAAGGATTGCATTAAATTTATTGAGGGTGGTTGAGTGAGAGGATAAGACTCAATGATGTGGAAGTGCAATGATTCCAGGTTAGTAGCAGATGTTAATGGAAAAGATACACTAATCTGGCTCAAAGATAAGGATCATGCACGAGTAGTAATTTAGTGAGGTAACTTGCTTCCTGACTGAGTTCCCAAAAACACTGTTAGTCTGCAATTAATGAGCCCTGAGTTAAATTAGTTAGAGACCTACAGGCTGAACATGAAGACTATTACATGCCTTTTACAAGAATGGGTAACTGAAAGGTTATGGCCAAATCACTGGAGTTTTGAAACCAGGCTGCTGTAACTTGACAGCATTTCTTTCTCCTTCTGTGAGATTTTGCAAACTGACACACATGATGAAACATTTAAATACAACTAGAGACCTGGGAACCATTTAAGATTTTTTTTTTTCTAATGCCCATTTAGTCTCTACTCAAAGCAATTCTACATTATATTTAGATATCACCACTTTGTGTTTTAGTTTGTTTACCTATATTTTTATTTTAAACCATATTGCTTTTAGGTCTTTATTTTTGTTAGCTATTTTTACTTTTTGGGGGAAAACTTTAAACTTTTGAAAAAATTTGATCTGTATAAACATTTTTGTGAAGAGATGTACATAAAGGATTTTGTCAAAATGAACCAGTGGCAGTGATATTGTACCAATTTCTGCAATGCTTTGAGGAATGTGTTTGGTGATTATATTTATACAGGTTTGAAATATAGACTTTTAATCCATTGATATTTAAATTAGAGAGGATAATATCACCAAAGGAAAGAACATGAGATAGAGCCTTGAAAGAGAAGAACAAGATTTATGTGGTATTTATCCAAATGTGATTCATGAATCATCCTTGTGAAAATCATTTTGGTGATTATAAAAATGCTGCTCCTGGGGTGAGAGTTAAAGCTACTAAATCAGAATGTTAGGCAGGTCCAGGATAGTACATTTTTTAAAGCTCTTCAGTTGATTAATTCATATATTAAAATGTAGAATCACTCAGTTACAGGATTGAAGAAGGAAGATTCTGCAATAAGACACTTAAAAAAGTGGCTAGAACATTGATAAGGAAAAAAAAAACACCCTGAAATTAATTTAGAAAATAATTATTTTATTTGTTGAATTAAGAAATAAGATACTAAAAATAAAGAATATATAGAACATTAAGCTGGAATTAATATACTAAAATTTATAAAGTCAAACATTATTGAAAAAAAAGGAATTTTGGTTAAGAGAGTTCAGTACTTATTCAGAGGGAATTTCAACTTCCTAAAAAAGTAGTGGTATATCTATACAATGGAATATTACTAGGCCATAAAAAAGAATGAAATATTATAATTTGCTATAGCATGGATGGCCCTAGAGGGTGTTACGTTAAATGAAATATCAGACATAGAAAGACAAATTCCATACCACTTCACTTATATGTGGATTCTAAAGAACAAAATAAATGAGCAAACAAAATAAAAACACTCATAGACACAGAGAACAGTCTGATGGTTGACAAAGGGAGTGGTTTGGGGGGACTGGGTGAAAAAGGTGAAGGGATTGCGAAATATAAAATGTTTGTTACAAATTTTTCATAGGAATGTAAAGTACAGCCAGAGAATATAGTTCATAATATTGTAACAATATGTATGGTGCCAAGTGGATACTGGAAACATTGGGTGGATCACTTTGTAAAAGTATATGATTGCCAAAGCATTATGCTGTACACTTAAAACTAATACAAAGTAATATTGAATGTAAAAATGATAAAATTTATCAGCCTGGCAAAAAAAAAAAAAGGAATTTCCAACTTCCAGTCATGTTCTAATACAGAAAATTATGAATATATATTGTAGAAATACAAGGGGGAAAAACTTAGTTAATACTGATCATTCTTTCTTGTGTAATCATAGCACAATCTTGTGGTTATGAAGCAACTGTCCACAAGAAGACACTAAATAATTTCAATAGTGAACTGAAGCCATCTTCTGTAGTTTTTCAAAGGCAAATGTGTAATTCTTAGCTTGAAATAACTATGCTGGAAATATCAAATATCATTACTACACCTAAAATAACAAATATCTGTCCCAGAAGATGAAGAAAAATAAAAAGAAATTTAGAGAATAATCCTGAAAGCTCTTAACAAGCCAGGAAGATGTCTTTAGGAGAGAAAACTAATATTAAAGAATTAAATATATAAAATTTAGCCAAGCAAAAGTTAAAGAAAAATATACTAATTATCTGGAAGTATGTGGAAAAGTTAAACATCATTGAAAAGAAAGGAATAGCATGGTACAAGGTATAAAACAAGGAATAAAGTAGTTCATTACAATGTAATTCACAAAAAATTACTAAAATAAAATATTTTTGTAAAATTTTTAAAAATTATAAAAAGTATATAGTTGTGATAATTTCTAGGTGTATTGAAATTGACAGGTTTTTTACATTATTAAAAATATTTGACTCTAAGAAAGAAACTAGAAAAACCAATCACATTTGGGTAGAAAATGTTTATTACATTTTGTTGGTATTGTAATCATAATTATTGTTACTAATTGATAAAATATAAGAATTTTCTATAAAGTGAGAAATAGAGAGAATCCAAGATGGCGGCATAGGTAAACACCTACATGGCTGCCTCACACAACAATTTCAAAACTACAACTAAAAGACAGAACGGACATCATCCAGAACCACAGGAAAGCTGGCTGAGTGCAAATTCTACAACTAGAGCGAAAGAGAGGGGCTCACAGAGACCCAGAGGAGCTGCAAAAAGCTGAGGCACAGAGACACTTGGATGGAGAGAGTGGGTGCCAGAATACCTGGCTGTCTTTCTCTCGCAGGAGAGAAATGGAGATTCGTGCATGGAAATTTAGGGGAGTTGCAAAAGATCAGAGGTCTGGTGGCTCACATGGCTTTGTGCACAGAGGACAGACTGCTGATTGTGCCACTGGATTTCACAAGTGGGCGGGAGACAGACCCTTCTAACTGTGCCACTTCTGACTCCACTAAGCCCCAGTTTCAGGTGAAACCCTGGGGACCTAGACTCCTGTGGTCCTGTAGCACAGGGTAGTCAGAAAGGCAGCAGTCTAGAGGCACTGTGTGCACTCAAAGGGACTGCTCCTGCTAATACCCAGTCAGGTGAGACTCAGGGGCCATGGCGGGCAGGGCCGACTGGAAGGCAAGGCGGTTCCTTAAGCCCTGAAACTCCACCCATCCAAACTCAACAAAGAGGCGTCTTCAATTATGCAAGTATGGTATCATAAGGCTGAATCCAACACAGAAGTTCTCCCAGCATTGAGAAAATGCCAAGCCAAGGGAAGGGATCACAAACAAAATAAATGGAAGAAAACAAATGACTGAATATAGAGTTCAAAACCACGCTTATAAGGTTTTTCAAGAATATCCTAGAAAGGTTGGATAAAGTTAGCGAGAGCCAAGAGAAAATGAAAAAGGCCAACTAGAAATTAAACATACACTGACTGAAATAAAAAATATTATACAGAGTCCTAACAGCAGACTAGAGAAAGGAAGAATCAAGTCAATTTGAAATATAAAGAAGCAGGAAACACTCAACTGGAAAAGCAAGAAGAGAAAAGAATGCAAAAATGTAAAAATAATGTAAGGAGCCTCTGGGAAGCTTCAAGCGTACCAACCTCAGAAGTGTGGGGGTGCCAGAAGAAGAGAGAGAGCAAGATACTGAAAATGTAAAGAAATAATGACTAAAAACTTCCCACATCTGGTAAAAGAAATAGACTTACAAGTCCAGGAAGCACACAGAACCCCATATAAAAGGAATCCAAAGAGGTCTACACCAAGACACATCATAATTAAAATACCAAGAGCAAAAGACAAAGAGAGAATATTAAAAGCAGCAAGAGAAAAACAGTTCATTATCTACAAAGGAGCACCCATACGACTGTCAGCTGATTTTTCAACAGAAACGATGCAGGCCAGAAGGGAGTGGCAAGAAATTTTCAACGTGATGAATAGCAAGAACCTACAACCAAAAATACTCTATCCAGCAAAGCTATCATTTATAATTGAAAGGCAGATAAAGATCTTCACAGATAAGAAAAAGCTAAAAGAGTTCATCAACTCCAAACCAGTATTATATGAAATGCTGAAAGGTACTCTTGTAGAAGAGGAAGAAGAAAAAGGTAAAAAACAAAAAATTAGGAATAACAAATACATATCTATCAACAAGTGAATCTAAAAATTAAGTGAATTAAAAATTTGATCAACAGAATAAACTGGTGAATATAATAGATTCAGGATCACAGAAAGGGAATAGACTGATAATTCTCAGGGGAAAGTGGTGAGGGGTGTACAGGGAGAGGCTGGACAAAAATCATATACCTATGGATGAGGTCAATGGGAGAGAGGTAAGGGCAGAAGGAAGGGTGGGAGTTGGGTGGAGGGGAGCTATGGAGTGGAAAAAATAGAAACAAATGTAATAATCTGAATAGTAAAGATTTAATTTTAAAAAAAAAGAAAAGTGAGAAATATACTCAGGATATGGTGATAAATAGCAAACTGAAGGATGTGGATATTATACATTCGTTTAAATGTAAAACTCAATTATTTTAATTTATAAACTATTAAGTTTGAAAGTTGGAAGATATTCATAAATTGCAGAGAAAAAATAAAAGAAAAAGTAGATTTTCACAACTATATTAGGAAAGAAAGAGTAATTACTGGAATACTTTTACACTAAATGTTCATCTATCTAGTGCTTAATTTGAATTATCCCACATCTTCTCACTTTTTATAAGGGGAATACAATTTAAACATACAGAAATGTTCAGGTTTAGTAAGGCCTGTTTTGTATGCATGTTCATGCTTGAACTGCTATGACTATGTCAAGGGAATGGATATACTTGGGATGAATACAATTTCTTTATAATGTTGTCCATAGACTGAGCTATGTTTTAGAACATTTTGGAACCATTATGCAGCAATAACAGAGGTTTATAGACTTTTTGTTGAAACCTTAAAAATGTAATGTTACATAGGGGAGTATGATATGCCAATTTTTTTTTCTGATAAAAGTTCTTTTCATTTCAATATCGTATAAGTATTATGCATACCTTGGCAAGTTCACACTCATGGACATTATCTCTAAATAACTAAGACCTTTTTTTAAAAAAAAAGCCATAGTCCCATGCATTTAAAAATCTATTATCAAGTCAATCTGAAGTATATCTATTTTAGCACAACTTCTAATAATATTACATTTCATAAAATAGCTATATTTAAAACTTTATTGTTTCTCCATTCTTTTCAGTAATAACGGGTTTTAATAAAGAGGCTATAATGGTTTTAATAAAGAGGGTATTTATTTACCCATTTAGTTTTGGACATCCCTCCCACCTATCTTTTGCAATGCCTCTTTAAGCTGTCAGTTCATTGTATTCAGTGGAGCATCAGAAAATATCAGGTTCTTTCAGCAGCACAGCAGGTGTGCACCTATGTAGTATATCTGTATATTCAGCAACAGTCAACAGATTAATGTCACTGCTCACAATTCTTGTTAAAGAGGAAACACTGATATAAAAATAAAATTACTATTTCCTTTATACATTTAAAGAAAATTTTAGACAATGTGATGAAATAGTCTTTCCAGATTCTTTACTGTTAGCCAATATTGGCTTTTTTAAGCATAATTTCTAAATGTATTTTGGCTTTAACTATATTAATAATCACTTATTTTCCTTAACATCAATTGGATCATGTACAGTGGCAAAAATAAAGGAAGATAAAAGATAGATTAAAAGATGCAAAAGTTTATTTTTCAATTCTATTTATATGACTCTATACTTCCAAAATAAAATGGACTATTTTTACTTTCTTTGCTTCACTCATTAAAATGAATAATATTAATAAATCTTATATAATAAAAGCCTAATATCTGTCTAGTCATCTGGCCATCCATTCATCCAATCAAAATATAATATGCTAATGATATGATAAGGCCACTCAATAACTCTCTATGTTGTACACTGACCACCAGGGGCAGATAGTTGACTGGTTGACCAATTGCTATGACGTGCACTAACCATAAGGGGGCTCCAACTGGTAGAATACTTTGCTGCTGGGATCTGGCCAATTGGAACTGAGTGAGATGGTCCACACATGCCCTGGATCCCTCCTGTGGTCCCTTCCCAGCTGGCCAACTTCCTGTGTCCCTCCCCAGCCCTGATCATGCACACATGGGATCCCTCTGCTTGGCCTATGCCCTCTTGTAATCCAGGACTCCTTGGGGATGTTGGAGAGCCAGTTTCAGCCCAATCCCACAGGCCAGGCCGAGAGACCCGACTGGTGCATGAATTTGTGCTATGGGCCTCGAGTAAGTAAATAAATCAGGGGGGAAAAAATACCAAGGAATATGTAGGATAGACTCTTAGATAATTTCCAATTTTTCTTCCTCTATTTTCCCACATTTAATGAGGTATTATTTTAGGTTGGCATTTTGCTTGCCAGCATAATCACAATTTCCAAACTCTCTTTCAATTTTGTGTGGACTCAATTTTTGGCCAATGGGATATCAGCAGAATAGTTTCAGGGAAGCTCCTGGAACTCATTTTTTAAGGGATATGTTATGTGTGTTCTTCATCTATTATTTTCCATTCCCATCTCTGATATACTACCTGGGATATGCAGGCTTTTATCTTGCATGATGAGATTTTTAAAAAAAGCCATGGTGTATACAATAGAATTGAAAAAATAAGCAATAGAAGATGATGGTGGAAGCCAGATTTCTTGCAGTCAAAGAGGAAATTTACAGATAAACATGAAAAGAAGATTAGAAAAAAACATGTGGTACTGGATTAAGTTCAGAGCCATATGAACTCATGTCTAACTAATATATACTAGTAAATATGTATGTGTTTGTTTAAGTGTATATGTGAATGCGTAAGCCTATGTGTCTATACACACAGAGACATAAAAAGGATAAAGAACTAATTATAAATATCTATGTATGCATTAGATACTTATCTATTACCTAATTTACATATTACCTAATTCTATCTATGGAAAGCCTAGAAACAGTGATATAGAAGCAACAAGAAACAGAAGCAACAAGCACATTTAGCAACCAGATTTTGGTTTCTAATTATTATTTCCATAAAAATAAGTAGGGCATAGAGAAATGGCTAATTCTAGAGTGCAGACAGGGAAAATATAAGATGATTTTGGAACACTTTATAGTACTAGAATGTGAGGGGTTTCTTAAAAAGACAAATAAGCAAAGGAAAAAAACACACAAAAACATAAGAATTGTAATATGTCATAGAAAAATTGAAGCCAACCTTAAATAATTCCCAGTGTTCAAAATTGAAGTAATTTGAGCCATAATATGAATAATGTAGTATTGGATTATATTCCAAAATAGAAAATAAGTATCAATGAGTCATAGTGACATAAATAAATAATTGAACAAATCCACACTAATAAAAGAAAAATATACACATTGACTGTGCCTCCACAGCACCTACCAGCCAATCAGGAGTTATTATGCAAATTAACCCAACAAAGATGGTGGATTAATTTACATATGCAGGTATGGAGCAGCCGGGTGGAGCAGGATGCCTGCTACGAAGGGGCGGAGGGAGCTACAGGAGAAGTGCTCCCACAGGAGTGAAGACTAAAGGCTCAGCCAGAGTGAAGACACAATGCAGCAGCCAGAACAAAGGCCTGGTCCTGGGTGCTGGAGGAAAACCAGTGCCAGCAGCCAGGGGAAGGAAGGCCTATTGCACAAATTTTCGTGCAACAGGCCGTTAGTAATTAAATAAAAGAGGGGATAGATATTTTTCCAAGTAAGACTTACAAATGACAAGTAAGCACAAGAAAAGATGATCAAAATCACTTGTCATTAAGGCGATACCAATCAAAACCACAATAAGGTACCTTTTACTCCCACTAGAATAACTGACATAAAAATAATTAGATAATAACAAGTATTGACTAGTGGAAATATAAAACAGTGCAGCCATCTTAGAAAACAGTCTGGCAATTTCTCATATGTTTAAAAGTGGTATTATAATGTGACCCAGCCATTCTACTTCTTAGTATATGTCCCAAATAAGTAAAATAAATGTCAACACAAATACATGTACACAAGTATATATATTAATATATAATAGCATTGCATATTTACATATATAAATATATAATAGCATTACATATTTATACGAGCCCCAAAATGGAAAAAGCCCAAATGTCCATCAATTGATGAATACATAAACAAATGTGTTATATTATACAATGGAATATAATTTGGACATAAAACATGGGATGAAGTATTGATATAAGCTATGAAATAAATAAGCTATGAAAGCATTATGTTAAGTAAAAAAAAAAAAAATCCAGTCATAAAATGTCATATTATAAGGTATAATTCAATTCATAGGAAATATCCAGAATAGGGGAATCTGTAGAGACAGAACTCAATGTTACTCAAAGGGACTCTATAAAGACAGAACTCAGTGTTTTTCATATAAATATTTAACTAAGCCTTTCTTTTTCAGTTAGTGAAAATGCTCTAAAACTGTAATAATGATTCACATACCTGTGACTACACTGAAATCCATGTAATTGTACATTTTAAATAGCTGAATAGTATAGTATGTGAACTATATTTCAAAAAGAAAAACTGCCTAAAACAAGTGTTGATAACGTTTGTTTTTTTGTTTTTGTTTTTTAAATCCACTCATAAGAGCAATATTTGAGAGTTCCAATTAAATCCCGTTGGAATTTTCTGAGTGTGTGTGTGTCTGTATGTTTCAGATATGCCTAGTAACTGTGGAGTATTCTTACACGTGGCCTTAATTTTCCATTATCTGATAGAAAGTGAAAATTAATACCTTTTTCTGATTAATTTTGATATTTGCCTTTGTGAAGCATGTGTTTAAAGTTGATACCAATTTTTCTGTTGTGATTCCTGTTTTTTACTTATAGATTCTGTTGCTTGTTTTTACACACCATTAATAATACATTTTAATCATAGAAGTTATTCATTTTAATATAGTACACTTCACAATTTAGTCTTTTATGGTTAATGCTCTTATTATTTTGTCTAAAAAACTTTGCTTAGAACCAACATCATGAAAATATTCTTCTATCCTCATTAAAACATTAATATTTTGTCTTTTGTATTTATATATAAGTATGTATGGTTTAAAGTACTCATCAAGATTTATTTTAATTTTTCATATAAGTATTTAATTAATCCAGGATTATTTACAGAAAAATCTTCTATTCATTAAATTGCAATGCCACCTTTATCACAAATCATATAATGATATATGTAAAAATGTACTTTTATCTACTTTGGACTTGCAAAAAATGTATATTTTGCAGTTGTTTGATGTAGTAGTGTTCTACAAATATTAATTATGGCAAGGTTGATAGGATTGTTAAGGTTAATGTATTTATGGATTTTTTTAAAACTACTATATTTTCTATCAATTTCTCAGAAAGTTCAAATCTTCAACTGTGAAGACTGGAATTATCTATTGTTTCCCTTATTTTTGGAAATGTTTGCTTTTTATTTTGATGCAATTATTTCTCAAGTGTGCAAAACAATTTAATAAGTGAATCATTTGATCCTGGAGTTTTCTTCAGAGCAAAGTACTTAACTTCAGATTTAATTTTTTAAATGAATATAAGACTAATTCTATTTTTCTGAGTGTGATTTTTATAAGCTGTATATTTGAAGGTGATTGTTCATTTTATTTAATCAAATTAATTGTCATACGTTTTAGAAAAATATTCACTTATGATTTTATTATCTTTAAAATATGCAGTGATATCTCTTTTTTTATTTCTGACATTGGAGATTTCTTACTTATTTGCACATTTCTTCACTTCAAAAATATAATTTCTCCATGGAATCCTTTGGCTAAATTTTGCAAGTTTTAATAGTACACATTTAATTATAATTCAGATTTTAATATTTTCCAATTTCTACTTTAAATTTTCATTGATTTTTGAGTTGTTAAAATATATTTCATAATTTAGCATCTTTGGGGATTTTCTACCTTATTTTAATCTCCTCAAAGAATTTTTTAATTTGGATTTTTTTTCTGTCCATTTAAATTAGTTGAAGTTTATTTTATCAACCAATATAGTCAGTCTTAATGACTTTCTATGTGCATTTTCAGAAAAGAATGTATTTTCTGCCATTGTTTGGTATATTCCAATGTTGAGTATATTGCAGTATTTCTTGATTTTGTTGTCCTTTTGTATCCTTATAATGTTTGTTGTTATTATTGTTCTGTTTCTCCTAGAATTTACTGAGAGAAGTACATTCACAGACTGTGAATGTGGATATCTAATTCATTTAATTCTATAAAGTTTTGCTTTATATATTTTGGATTTCTGCTATGGTTTTGAATCAATTGTTTCCTCATAGTTTGATCCTTTCATCTTTCTAAATTTTTTCTGTGTGGGTCTAATGATGCTTTTTACTAAATGTTTGAAGTTGAGCAATAACATTTGAGTTATAATTTATGGACATTATGTAATTAAATATTTATTCTCAAGAAAAAGGACCATAATTAGGATCACAATATAAAGTCAGGGTATGATTTAGGATTCTGCTATTTGGAAAGAAGCCCGGTACTAGGGTCTATAGAAAATTGTGAAATTGGAGAACTAACAAGTCACAAAGGACAGGCCATCTTCTTGTACTGACTCGATTCGTCTAAGAACTGTAACTGTAGAATTAACAATTGCTATAATAATCTGGTCGTTTAATGGAGAAGCAATGGTAAAACTGTTTGATAGGTAAACTGCACAGAAGGGAGAGAGAGGGAAAAAAATAGAGAAATAGAAAATGAGAAAGAAAGAATAAGAGAACAATCACAAGAAATGTAAAATGAATGCAGCAACACGTGAAGAGAGATAGTTCCTTACAAAATAGCTAAAAACAAAGTCAGAAATAAATTCTCCTCAGATCCAGATAATTATATAAAGCAGTTAAACAGATACTTTAAAATTAGCATTTTTCCATGTTCAAAAATTTAAATGAAGGTAAAACTTACTTTTCATAATACGAACTAAAATAGAAAGTAAGCAAAAATTGTTTGTAATAAAGCCAACTAAAATGTTAAAAATAAAATAATAGAGATGCTAATTTGTTTTAAAGATGCAATATGTGATATATACTTATAAGTGTACTCAGTCAGTGAATTAATGAATTGAAAAATAATATTAAGTATCACACAGAGTGTTACAGAGACACAAAAACTAAATACTAAATGCAGTGAAGGCATGTGAGGATTGATAGCATATTTTATGAAAAAATTACTTTTTTTTCCCAATTTCCTACTTTTTTGTGCTGTTCTTGTCATTCATGGATTTACTTGCTACCTTACCTTCTAGGAAATTAAGGTATCTCATGGGAGAGACAACACATCTTTTTTAAAAAAATATTTTATTAATTTTTTTACAGAGAGGAAAGGAGAAGAATAGAGAGTTAGAAACACTGATGAGAGAGGAACATCGATTAGCTGCCTCTTGCACATCCCCTACTGGGGATGTGCCTGCAACCAAGGTCATGCCCTTGACCAGAGTTGAACCTGGGACCTTTCAGTCCACAGGCCTATGCTCTAGCCACTGAGCCAAACTGGTTAGGGCTGAGATAACACATCTTTATGTGTTTCTCTAAGAATCATATATCACCCAAATTCACATTAATAATTTTGCATAAACATCTCTGAAATAACTATAAATTATTTTAAAAAAATAAGTAAGGCCTTTGATTTCACCATTTCAGACTTTCTAACATGCACTCCTAAACTCTTCCAATTCTCATGGATTGTAGTCTGATCTCGTGGTTTTGACCATTGTGGAACCACAACAAAGGCTTCATTTTCTTAGTAAAACTGTGGACATTTCCAAGAATAACCCCTCCCTCCATATAACCTATTTCATAACCTAAGTAGTTTGATTTGTATTAGGTGATTATTAGTTTAACAGCCTGAACTAATTAGTCTTCACTAAGTAGAATAAATTAATTGTGGTTTTACTTTCATTATAATTACTGGGTATCAGATATTGGATTGACTCATAAGTGGCTGCATTTTTCCTTGTCTAGGTACCATATATGTAAGTCTTCTGAAAGTGTGTTTTTTTCCTTTATCTCTCATACTATCTGTTTTCCTTTTCAACATCCCTCAACATACAAATAAAATCAAGTACTTACCTTGCCCCACTTCTTCTGACATTTTAACAAGTAGAAAATCTTGTTACATATTTTAAAACTCATTTCTTTAATCATGTAGTAGCATTAAGGGTCTCAGTTTAAAATCATTTCCTCAAGAAAAGGAACTTAAGACTATCTTATTACTTAGTGGGAGAGTGAAGAAGGCAATTTCAGGCAAAACCAAATATTTGACACTAAATCTCATTAGCCCCATATCAACTCTACTCTGAAAACCCAAGTGCCATGCTGTTAGCAATAAACAGATTCTAATGTCTTTCCAGAACTCCGAATTACAATATGTAAATCCAAGTGTAAATAATTAAATGTACGTATATTTAACCCGAATCACTCTGCAGACATGCTGTTCTCACCTCCTGCTTCCAACCAAACCTTGTTGGTTGTTGGTAAAATACTAACATGGCATTAAAGAAGAAGGAGAAACAAAGGTAGTTAGGACATTACAGCCCCTGCAGTGTTTAATCCATAAAGCAGGGAACACAAATTGGAGAATTGGATCCATGACATGGCTACACTGAGCTACAGAAAAAGAACCCTTAGGGAACTAGCAGGAAGTAAATTGGATTCTATTTTGAGATAATGGTTCATTTACATTGTTGTAATTATTTAAATAATTAATTTCATAATGAAAAAAGCTTATAAAAGTCAAAGCTTTACTGAGCTGCAAATCCAAAATTTTCTCATGCTAAGTCAGAGCTGATTATCATGCACAGTATATCAGTAAATCTATTTAAGATAAAACAGTATTTTTAGTGGGATAGACAAATCACGTATAGCTTAGTTGGTACTTTATTATTAAAATGTTTCAGTTTTATAATATAGTAGGTGCTTTTTTGTAGTTTCCTTTTAATCCAGAGCAAGCAGATAGATGTTTTAGTCCTATCCAGAAAACCTGGGATGTTCATTCACATCCAATTTAGACAATCAAAAGCCTCACAGGAAGTATCAGGAAGATATGCAAGGTCAGGACCAAGGATACTAAAGAGCAGAAATTTACCAAAATGCAGTGAATCTAGGTCAGTAAGGTAGCTAGAAGTCTGTAACAAATAGAGTCAAGATTAGGCTGGACTCAGAGTATCTAAAATAATAAAAGCATAATATGCAAATTGACCAAAGGGCTGAACAGCAGAATGACTTTCTAGATGACCATGCTATAACATGCACTGACCCCAGGCCAGCCAAGGAGGGTGCAATGCAATTGGTCAGGGGGTGGGGGGAGCCACTGTCCCATGATCACCCCACAAAGGGAGGCCCAGGCTACTCAGCCTGAGGCATGGCAGCGAGTGAACAAGGTTTTCCTCTGCAGGGCAATTGATCACAGGGCTCCCAGACTGCAAGAGGGCACAGGCCTGGCTGAGAGACCCCTTCCCCAAGTGCATAAATTTTGTGCACTGGGCCTCTAGTATTAAAAAATGCATGTGGGTTAAACACCCCAGGGTCAATTTAGACAGATAACTCCAGCGTCTCAGAAGATTCTGAAAGGCAGATGTTCAGCAAAGGTTAAGAATAGTGGAGAGGAATAGAATCAAAGAAAAAGCACATAGAAAGAAAAATCAACTGGGTTTCTTTGGTGATTCTATTTCTTTCTTTCTTCCCCTCCCCTCCCTTTCTCTGTCAGGAGAGAGAGAGAGAGAGAGAGAGAGAGAGAGAGAGAGAGAGAGAGAGAGAGAAATGCTTGGCTTGAACAATTAGGTGAGATATATAAAGTTTGAAAATTCAACATACTACATAATCCTTTCCTCATCTTAATTATATCCTCACCTGATAGATACATACTTTCCTCCAATTCTTTGAAGATATTAAAATGATATTTGTCTCTCTCTCTAAGAAACTCAGCATTTTCCTTGTCCTCAATTCTGTGCATGTAGCATTTAGCAACATGGGCTCACTGTTCTACCTCTTTTTCTACTCTCATTATCTTCATCTCTGTTCCACTTTAGCCATTCTCTCCAATACCGCTCCCTCAGTTTTCTCATTTCCTTCACTTTTCTATCTGTCTTAAGCATATGCTATTCTATTCTCAAGCTACAATCACAATCCTTCACCTAAATTCAAAACCCTGCCACTCCTGAAATTCATCAAGATCCATAGATACTTCATTTCTGTTTGCTCTAAATCCTTGCAGTTCCTATTCTTTCTCACTTGCTTCTGTGGTCATTCTTTGGAATCAGATAACTTGTGGTTAACCCAGATAAAATATGGGTCAAGAATGCTTAAATTTGAACTCCAACATGTTCAGTTTTTAGTTTTTTAATATTATTAAGATCCAATTTCCTTTATAATAAGTTATTATAAAAGATTACTTACTGTATAAAACTGAAATTAATATTAAAGAGTTATTCTATATAATAAAGAGGTAATATGCAAATTGACCATCACTCCAACACACAAGGTGGCCACCCTCATGTGGATACAAGATGGTTGCCACAAGATGGCCAGCAGGACAGGGCAGTTGTGGGTTATCAGGCCTGCAAGCGAGGGCAGTTGAGAGCAACCAGGCCTGCAAGGGAGGACAGTTGGAGGTGATCAGGCCTTAAAGGGAGGGCAGTTAAGGGTGACCAGGTTGGCAGGGGAGGACAGTTAAGGGCAATTGGTCCTGCAGGGGAGCAGTTAAGCATCAATAAGGTTGGTAGGGGAGTGGTTAGGGGGTGATCATGCTGACAGGCAGAAGCAATTAGGAGAAATCATGAAGGCAGGCAGGCTAGCGATTGGGAGCCAACAGTCCTGGATTGTGAGAAGGATGTCTTATTGCCTGTTTAGGCCTGATCCCATCTAGGTCAGGGCTAAACAAGCAGTCAGACATCCTTCGAGGGGTCCCAGATTGGAGAGGTTGCAGGCTGGGCTGAGGGACACACACATACCCCATTGCATGAATTTCATGCACCAGGCTTCTAGTTTTATTTAAAGAAGTCAACATAATGCCTGAAACACTATATATATTTTATATTTCACCTAGAATTATTATTGGTCTTTAACCATGTTTTATCAATTCAACCATCTAATATACAATTTGGGTGTGTAGTTTTTATTATTAACAATACCTTTTCCATTTCTACTCATAGATTATGGACAAGTTCAAGCAAATATAATTCAATCATCAAATATTTATGACATCCCTTTCTATCTTTAGTCTAAATTGTCTTCTTTAAACCCCAGGTATATATTATATATTGTGTGAGCATGGTATAAATATTATACCAAACCTCAACCATAACATGTTCCAAAAATGAATCTATCATCACCTCCCCTTTACCATATGGTGTTCTCCAGTATTTTTTGCAACCATGATGAATATGAAAAACAATGATCCAAATGCCAAATAATAATAATAATAATAATAATAATAATAATAATAAAATTAAAATCTGGGTCACCAAGTTAGTTTATACATTCTTCTTATATATCTTTATCTAATTACTTATTTAGTTATATAGATCTGTATTGTACACTCTTGAAAAATATTTCATTTCTTAATCATCAATACCTTAGTGCAACCCCTTCCTTCATGTGTGGATTGCTGAAATAGCCTTTTAACAAGTCCCCTTGACCTCAGAATGTCTTCCCTCCAAACAAACTTAACAAACAAAAGCTATTTTCACTGCTTTCAGATTTATCTTTATGAAAATGAAATCTGATAATAGTATTCCTCTGCTTAAATTATTTCAGTGTTTCACTATAGTCCTCAAGAAAAGAAAAAAAATTAGCATATATGTACAGCTTTTTTCTCTGTTTATCATCTTGTAGTTGAATCTGCAGGACTCAAATCCATACTCAAATCTACTTCTTAACTCTGTGGCCTCCAACAAGTTACTTTACCTACCTATGCAGTAATCTAGTGTATGTAATAATCTAATAATGTAACTTACTTTTTTCTGGATCTTTATTTCTCTTAACTTGAACTTTAAATCCTGGAATTCTGTTCTTAACATCTTTTCATATTTATCTAAAGCAGTAGCTGGTACTTTGGTGGTGCACAATAACATTCAATGGAATAACGAACGTCAATGTATTAATTGCTTTACAATTACAATTATTATGTTCTCTCCACAAATCTTTTTGGTAGGCACAGTAACCTTAAACATGAAGAATACCACCAATTAGAGAAATTAGCATCTTTTTCACTGTCACATGTCCAGTAGTAGAATAACTATGATTCAAATCCAAATCTGTCAGTCTCTAATCTCGCTGCTGTCTATTAGAAGAAAAGTATCTGACACGGTGATAGATGCTCCCATTCCTATTTTTTAATTAACACCTTCAACTGTCATTTGTGATAAAACAGTACAGCTGAATTTAATTTTCAACTGGGTTAGCATTTGAAGTGTTCCTTAAAATGTCCATCAGGCTCTCTGAGGGTGATTTAAAATACAAATCTCCAAACTACAATTTAGAACTCCACATTATTATCAGTAACAGCCCTGGCTAGTGTTGGTAAGTGGTTAGAGTTTCAGGCTGTGCATGCACGGAAGGATCACTGGTTCGATTCCCAGTCAAGTACACTACCTGGTTTACAGGTTCCATTCCCCACCCTGGTGTGGGAGGCAATGTGTGTCTCTCACATCAATATTTTTCTCTCCTTTCCCTCTCTCTCCCACCTTTCCACTCTCTCTAAAAAAAAAAAAATTAATAGGAGAAAATAAATCCACTGATGAGGTTTAAGAACAACAAATTACTGGTAATATTTCCTCAGAGGTTGATAATGGATACAAGGAGAACCACTGGCCAAAAATGAGGGATAAATACGCAATATGTCATCCAGTTGCTTAATGTGATGTCATAAGAGTAGAGAATATGCTTATTGCCAGATGTTTCAAGCTTATGACTAAAAAACATATCAAGGAAATGGTTTAAATAATTATTCTGCAAAGTCCACCTAACGTGGGAAAAAGAAAGAAAGGAAAAGAAAATTCATATTATTTATTGCTGGAGCTATGTAACATATAATTTCCTATTTCACTAGTATCTTATTTCTTTCTACTTCCAGGCAAATGAGAGAATTATACATTTCTGCCTGTGAAGACATGACACGTGATTTACTCTTAGCAATTATATGAGTGGAATTTATGTCTGATAGTTCTGTGTGAAACCATTTAATTGTTTTTTTCCACTTCCCAGTCACTTTTTACCTGGCTCCATATGTTAGTGTACACATATACATGAGCAATCACACAGGTAAGTACTCTTCTGGAGAGGGGCTGAGGCTCACACTGAGCATCAAAGAACTAAATCGCAAAGATTTAGTTTATGGTTTTTTTTGTGTGTGTGTTTTTTGTTTTGTTTTGTTTTTTGTTACCGTAACATAAACTGTGCCGGTATACTAACTGACATAAGGTGTATTTACATTTTGTTTAATGAATTAAAAAAATAACTCAATTAACTTACCAAAAATGTTCAAATTAATTATAAATAAAGGAAACATAGTTGGTCAGCTGATTCATTTCAAGGAGTAGGTTCAAGTGCCTTTAGAGGGGGGAAAAGAAAAGATATTCCTAACTCTATTTCAGATAATAGAGGTCCCTAAGAGGCAAAGTGAAAACAACTAAGTGAAAAAATAATCTTTAATCCAGATTTGTCATCAAATACTTAGATTAGCTTTAGGATGCTTGCTATCAAACTAGGTGATTTTCAAAGCTGAAAATTAATCTCCTTTGAATTCCATGTGACACAAAGTAACCTTAATCACCATAGTATTTTACAAATAAACTTAATGCTACTCAAGATCCAGCTGGTTATTAAAAGATTTGAGTACTGGCTCATGTGACTAACTTGGTTGGGTGTCATCCGGAGCACTGGAAGGTTGTGGGTTCAGTTCCCAGTCAGGGCATGTGTCCAGGGGTTGGATCACTCATATCGCTCTCATCTCTCTCTCTCTCTCTCTCTCTCTATCTATCTCTCTCTCTCTCTCTCTCTTTCTCTCTCTCTCCCTCCTTTCTTCTCCACCCTTTTCTCTCCCTCTCTAAAACAAAAACAAGCAAAATGCAACAAAAATCTTAAAAAAAAAATAAACAACAAAAAATGACTTCTCAATGGCCTCACAGTGCAGCCATCCTCAGACCCAGGCTTTCAGGTACCCTCAGTTATGTAGTCTTTGCTGTTTTTAAAATAAAACAAACAAACAAATAATCAGAGATTTGAAATATTTTTGTTGATATGAAAAACTATATAAAGTAATGCTAATTGTTCGGAGGCATGTACCTTGATCAGGCATTGAATCATGACCTTCAGATTCAAAGATCGATGCTCAACCACTGAGCCATGCTGGGTGGACTGCATTATTTTTCATATGCAGTACAGGGCATAGGGGTCCATTTGAAGTTTGAGATGTCCCATAAATATATAGCAGTGTAGCTGCTTTAGAATCAATTTTTATATCATTTTGCTATGGAAAGAAATTTGGATTTTCCTATATGTTAATCACAAATGTCAACAAAAAGTCAATCTGCTAATACTTGTTCTAAGAATTGATGACAGTAAGTCGGGGCAGGGGGCATTTTATTTTTCTTTCTTAAAAAGCAATTACTGTCAGTATGTTCTGGAAAAATATGGACAACATGTCTAAAGAAATACTCTAGCTTTCCTCCACCTGTTTGGTGGTTGTTTCAGTTTAACAAGGCAAGCTGTCTTTTCATTCATTCCACAGTTGCTTTTCTTGGATTTATTAAGTGCTACACAGTGATGAGGCACTAGGGGATATGTGCTGCACCAATCAAAGCAGAGCCCCTGCTTGGATGATGTTTGCATGGCAGTATGGGAGCTGGGCATCTAATCAATCACACAAAACAACTGAAATGTGAAACTGTTAAATGATCCAGAAAGGCAAGAGAGAGAACATTCTGAAAGTATAGAATAGAAAATTGACTTAATCAGAGACATCAGAAAAAATATTTTTGAGGATATGACACCAAGTGATTAGTAGTTAATTAAGCAAAAATGTGTACATGTGTGTGTCTGCCAGTGTGTGTTCACACTCATGTGTGTGTACACTTAGCATTCCAGGAGAAGGATACTGTAGATGTACAGGCCTTGTTTTAAGAGGGGGTTCAACAGTTAGGATTACTGGAGTGCTGTGAAATGGCTGGCTAGAGTAGAGGTGTCTAGAGTTAACTATAAGGAGAAGTAGAGGCCAGCCTCCACAGGGTTTATTAAAACACTAGAGGCCTGGTGCATGAAATTTGTGCATTTGAGGGGAAAGCAGTCCCTCAGCCTGCCCTGTACCCTTTCGTAATCCAGGACCCTTCAGGAGATGTCTGTCTATGGGTTTAAGCCTGATCCCACAAGAATCCCTGCAGGATAGATCCTAAACCCGACAGTTGGAAACCCATCTTGCAATCCAGGACTTCTGGCTCCTACCCACTCGTCCTGCCTGCCTGATTGCTGCTAACTGCTCTCCTGCCTACCTGATAGCCTCTAACTGCCTCTGCCTCAGCTACCACTGCAGTGGCTTCATCCAGAAGAACGTCCAGAATGACATCCAGAAGATTGTTTGGCTGCCTGGTCTAATTAGCATATTATACTCTTATTATTATAGATTATTATAGACTATACGCCCATTGCAGGAATATTCCTGCAATAGGGGTTCTTGCTGCATTCTCCACTACCTGCCAGCTTCCCTCCCTTCTCTGCCTTCCCTGCCTGTTTCCCTCCCTTCTCAACCACCCCACTTGCTTGCTTCATGCAGCTTCCCTCCCTTCTGCAGAACTTGGCTTTCTTCTACACTGTCTTCAGTTTTCTCTCTGTACCAGGATGTGCAAATTAACCACCATCTTGGTTGGGTTAATTTGCATACTTGCTCTGATTGGCTTGTGGGCGTGGCGGGTGGGCATGGTATGTAAGTATAGCAGAGGTATGGTCAATTTGCATATTACTCTTTTACTAGATAGGATTAAGATATTTTGAATCCTTTCTTGAGCTTTTCAAACTAAAATCTTCATGTTTATTCTCAATTGCATCTATTCAATTTTTCAGAACAAAAGTCTTCTGTTTAACAGTATGTGGTTCAATTATAGTCCTAAATTTTATAATACTTTATGTAGGCATACATGATAAAAGAAATGTGGAGAGGAGACAGAAAAGGAAGGAAAAAGTGAATGATCAGCAATTAAGAGAATGGATGACAGCAACAATTCTAAATCTATAAGTTCATTAGGTATTCATTAATAATGAATAATTAAAATGCATTGAGCCCTTTAGCAGTAAGAATACTTTATAAAACGTATTTCTAACACAGCCATCATCTGGTCCGATAGATAGCATTATCAATACCAATTATCAAAAGGCTACCTCCTTAAGAGGTAGGTTGTTTACCTAAAGCCAGTGTTAATGAGCATGGCATACTTCAAAGGTACTGCAGGTTCAGTTCTAGACCACTGCAATAAAAGGGGTCACAATAAATAGGGTCACACAAATGTTTTGTTTCCTAGTGCATATAAAATCATGTTTATATTTTACTGTAGTTTATTAAGTGTGCAATAACATTATGCCTAAAAATAAAATACCTTAATTTAAAAAAAATACATTATTGCTAAGAACTGCTAACTATCATCTCCTAGTCTTGCCTTGAAATTGATGAAGAAGCACTATCTGCAAAGGATAATAAAATGAGGTATGTTTGTATAAGTGCCAGGATTTAAACTCTACTCTCTTAGAGTTCAAAGTTTATGTAGCCTCCCACTGCGATGAAAGAGTGCTATTATTGTGGGTCAGAATA
Organism: Lasiurus borealis; assembly: GCA_004026805.1. Taxonomy (NCBI): domain Eukaryota; kingdom Metazoa; phylum Chordata; class Mammalia; order Chiroptera; family Vespertilionidae; genus Lasiurus; species Lasiurus borealis. The sequence goes on along the minus strand of PVJN01009266.1, from coordinate 36,258 downwards.
AGAGCAAGTTGACTTTGAAAGAAATATCAAATGTTTCCAATACATACTTTCAATCCCTAACATTATATTTAGATGGTTATCAAGAGGCTTCAAGGATAAATGCATCCTATTAAAAATAGCTTTCTATTTTGTTGAATTCCAAATAAAGAGGGCAAACTTCTCTTCAGTTTCCAACAGTGCTTATTTATCATGTTAATGTTGATAAATATGCTAATAATGACATGGACACAATATAAATTCCCAAAACATAGCTAATCTAATCCCACAGAAGCATTTATTATGGTAGTTAGATTAGTTTGGTATTATTGCTTTGGTTCCTGTTAGTATATTAATAGTATTGATGTGGGGAGTTTACCATTCATATAAATGATAAAAGCATAGATATATATCCCATATAATTTAGATTTCAAATTGAAAAGCATTTTCAATTATTGATACACTAATTTTTGAACTAGTTTTGAAATATTTCAGTAAAATTATTTTAATAACAACTAAAACATGTATATATCTTTTCATTGTGATTTCCAATGACAAAATTCTCAAATTTGTGAAGCTATAGCTTCATGTGTTAAACACAATGGTGCCATTTATGTCTTTTATAAATATGAAGCAGAAATTCATACATTGTAGAAAAACTTTCAGCAGTGATTTAGAAACCATAAGTATTTATGTAATCTCTCACAATAGTGAAATACAAGTTAGGAATAATAAAAATGATATTCTTAATAATGCCTAACCTATTTTTATTAATAAACTTTATATTTTAGAATACTTTTTTGATTTATTAAAAAAATTGAACAGACAGGACATAGAGTCCCCATATTATACTCATTCCTATAAGAATCTCATCCAAGCTTCTGAAATATATTTAATTATCAGGTCTCCTTAAGTTTTTATTGGTTATACCATTTTCTTAGACGTTTTTTTATTTTCTTTTTTAATATAATTTTATTGATTTTTTACAGAGAAAAAGTATAAGGAACAGAGCGCTAGAGATATCAATCAGCTGCCTTCTGCATGTCTCCCACTGGGGATGTGCCCAAAACCAAGGTACATGCCCTTGAACAGAATCAAATCTGGGACCTTTCAGTCCTCAGGCTCTATCCACTGAGCCAAACCGGTCTTGGCCATTTTCTTTATTTTTGATGACCTTGATGGTTTTGAAGAGTATTGCTCAAGTATATTGTATAAGATGCCTTTCTATTAGAAGTTAGCTGCTATTTTTTTTTCATGCTTGGACTAGATTTATAGGTTGTTTAGAAGAAGCTAACAGATATAAAATGCCATTTTTATCACATTATATGTAGGGGCCATACTATTAACGTGCTTTATAACTTTCGATATTGACCTTGCTCACCTGGTTGAAGTGGAGTTTGTCAGATTTATTCACTATAAAGCTATTCATTTCCCCCTTTTCTACACTCTACTCACTATATACGGTTTACACTTAAGGTGTAGGAGTTACACTCTCTACTTTAAGATGCAATATTTACAAATAGCTTAATTTTGAAAATGAAATGTATTTTAATAACACTGCCTATATAATTATTCAAAGTATGTATACACATTTTAGTATACCCTATATATGTACTCATTCAGTCATTTATATCAATATAAACTCATGGATATTTATTTTGTGCTTTGGGTTATAATAAATATCATTTATTTGTCTTTTTCATTCAAATTGTTTTATCCTTGGCTATTGAAAGCTCCTTCAGTTGGCTCTAGGGTACCTTTAATATATCACATCAATAGGTTTTGGTTATTTGGTTGGAGTCTTTAAATGCCCTTAGCTCCTGGCACTACAAGATTTTTTATGTTAATATGGTATATCCCCTGACCCAGTCTTGGAATTAGCCATTTCTATTAGGATCCCTGATTTATTTAAATGAAGTATAATATCAGAAACCAAGATCTGGGTGCTAGGTGTTCTCATTAATACCGGGGTGTCATTTTTTTTAGAACATTTCAGCTGACAGAGAAAGAAATATATTTGTATACACACACACACACACACACACACACACACATCTGGATATTTCTATATGTAGCCATCTTCATAGTAAATAAAATGTAAGTTCTTATTGGTGTCTCCAACTTTAATTCACTACCACATGGATCACTTTGGCCTTCTTTCCTTGATTATCTATAAATTTCTAATGTAAACATAAGAAACCTGGATCTGAGATGATAATCAGGTGAATGAATCTGCCATCAATTTTTCAGTTCACATATACATGTATAGAAATGTCAAAATTATTAACTTGTACTCTCATTAAAAACAATTTTATCAAATAGAATATAGTGTTAATGCACAGTTCATTTTGCCTTAAGCAATTTTCAAAAGTCAGAACATATTCCCCTTCCCCTACAAGAAGCTTTTGTCAAACATTTGTGAACCATGAGGTAGATTATTTCATCATAGTCTGCATTCTTTCCTGTAATCCTCCAAACTCCTCATTTCTTATTAATACCAACATTAACATTCACTGTTTGTGTTGTAAAGTTCTACAGGTTTAAAGAAAACTGTAATATCATATATCCATCATTATGATATCCTACAGAATAATTTCAACACAGATATTTTACTAAATGATAATATTCATAACAGAACAAAAAAATCCTAAATATTTTTTAGGACCTTTGGAAAGTATTGTCATCAAGCTAAGTTTTGTATTCTTTATTGAATTATAATGATTGGAAAACTATCTACATTTATTATTATTGTTACTAGAGGTCCAGTGTAAGAAATTTGTACACAAGGGCGGGATTGTCCCCTCAACACAGCCTTCACCCTCTCCAATCTGAGACATCCCTCTCACAACCCAGGATTGCTGGCTTACAATTATTCACCTGCCTGCCTTACTGATTGCCCCTAACTGCCTCTGCCTGCCAGCCTGATCACTCCCTAACCACTCCGCTGCCATCCTGATTGAAGCCTAACTGCTTTCGTACCAGCCTGTTTCCCCTAATTGCACTCCCCTGAAGGACTGGTGCCCCCCAACTGCCCTTCCCAGTAAGCCCGGTGACTCCCAACTTCCCTCCTTTGCCAGCCTGGTCACCCCTAACTTCCCTCCCCTGAAGGCTTTCCCATCCCCAACTGCCCTCCCTTGCAGGCCTGGCCCTTCGAACTGCCCTCCCCTCTGGCCATTTGTGGTGGCCATCTTGTGTCCACATGGGGACAGCCACTTGTATGTTGGAATGATTTGCATGTTACTCTTTTATTAGATAGGATAGAGGCCTGGTGGATGAGTGAGGGACAGCTGTTTTGCCCTGAAGGGTGTCCTGGATCAGGGTGGGAGTTCCCTTAGGGTGTGGGGTGGCCTGGGTGAGCTAATTGAACCACTGCAGTAAACTTTTGGATAATATAAAGAAACATACCAATTTTATGCATTTCAATAAAGGGTTGTTATAAATTGAATTTATCATAATTTTAAAAAACAGCATGCATATTCTTATTGTCCTAGAATTAGTTCTCTCATATATTGTTTTAAATAACTGTACATAGCCTGGCAAGATTTTTGATTGCAGTTTTTGTTACTTTTTAATAAGTGTTGTAACTATGAATATGAGATTGAAGAACAACAGTATGCTTTTCAAGTAACTGAAGAAAGGAAAAATATTTATTTCATTGGATTGGTATATAGGGTATTAACTAATGAAATAACTGAATTGTAAAAGGTTTGGAGGAAAAGCAATCAAAAGAATATCTCTAAAATTTAAAAAGACTATTAAATAAACACAATTAAATATGTAATTCAGAATTCAGGGTTTCAAAAATCATTGAACTTCCAGTTTTTTCAGTCATAGGAAGCCTATTCCACAACACCAAGATATTTCTATGTAAGTCATAATGTCTGTTTTCATTTCTTGGTACCCTAAATTTTTACCTTAAAACACATCACAAGGTTCTAACTGATTTGGCTCATTGGATAGAACTTGGGCCTGTGGAGTGAAGGGTCCCAGATTTGATTCAGGTCAAGGGCACATGCCTGGGTCATGGGCTTGGTCGCCAGTGGGGGGCTAGCAGGAGGCAGTCAATCAATGATTCTCTCTCATCATTGATGTTTCTATCTTCTCCTTCTCCTTTGCCCTCTGAAATCAATAGAAATATATATTTTTTAAAAAATCACAAGGTTGTATGTCTCAAAGGAATAACATAATAATTTAAGCTATATTGCATATTAAATTTTAGTTCTTTAATGAATGGTTACAAATTTTGGTATCTTGTCATTTAAATCTATGTTTATTCATATACAAAAAAGGATTCAATTACAGTAGGTCATCAAGAAACTTCTTTTTTTTCAATCTCATTTTGTTATAACATTGATTAGATGCCTTAGGAACTTAACTCTGGTTTATGTAAACCAGTCTATTGTAAAGTGATTTTTTTTTATGTTGTTTCACTTAGTCTGAGGAACTATCAACAACTTTAAATGAGAAACGTTTTTCTAAGAGTTTTTTTTAAAAGACAAGGTCTTACTTCTGGAAATTGTCAATTACTCCATCACTAGATGAGTTCATTCAGAAAAAGTTTTATGATCACATATGAATCATTTAAACATTAATCTATGAGATAAAGATATAGTAAAGAACAAGATTGAGTACCATCCCACAATATTCAGATTTTCTAATAGAGGAGACAAAGATAGAAGTGAGGTTATAATAAAAGATATAGGTTCAATAACACAAGATTGTACAGTGATACAGGGTAATTTGGAAGCTCATAGAAAAAATAGGTTAAATTCAAGTGTTAATTTTTCCCCATTCCTTCCTTTCTTCATTTTTAAATTTTTCACCTTTTTTTTCTTCTTTAAGAACAGAGGCAAAAAAGTGGGTGCACATAAAAAGCATTTTGAAGGAAACTCCATATGTTTTAGATTTTCACTGTAAAATTTTAGATTATATATAGGCTAAGGTGGAGAGGCATATGAAAGTTTAAAAAAATAAGCACATTAGTTTTAGAGACCTTGATAGATGATTAATACATTTTAAAAATCAATGGCTATTATAGAAGTAAAGTGGCATCACTTACCAGTGGATCCAATAAGAAATCAATGATAAGAAACTAAAAGGAGGGAGAAAATAATGAGTTATTGGATGATGTCAGTTTGAATATGGCAGAGAAGAAACATAATCTCAAAGAAGACATTTTACCCTTCTGAATTAGTTTCCCACCATTTTTCCCTTTGCCTGATCTGCTCTGCTTGGATTACATCATCCTCATAAAAGTTAAACACATTTCTTCCTCAGGGCCTTTGCATTTGCTGTCCTTATATCTAGAAGAATACTCCTTGAGATATTTGCATAACTTAGTTCCTAATATCCTTCATTTCTCTGACCAAATGTCTCTTTATTAGGGGGGATTTGGTGCTTGAGTCACACTGAATTTCAAGAAAAGTGTTGCATGCAGGAAATAACAATAAGCAGTTAGATAAACAAGATCTATGTTTGGGAGAGAAAAACTATAGTTCAAATATTTGTTTGCATGTCATTAAAAGAGCTGGTAATAGAAGCCATTGCAATTGATACTGTATCCCAAAGAAAGTAGGGAAAGAGGAAGAAGAGATCAGAAGGCAATATTTGTGAGAACACATTTGTAAGAACATAGGTGCACCTAAGAGATTGGGAAAGAATAAGAATTCCACAAAAGATATTGAGAATAAAAGACTGGAAATCAAATTAGAGAAAATTTCAAGAAATAAAAAATAGCCCACAGTGTGAAAAGATGCAGAAAGTGAAAGACAGGTAGGGACCAAATGTTTTCTTCTTTTTTAACTGTAAAAAGCCACTGTGGTGAGTGAATAGGAGCAGAACACAGATTTCAAGAGTATAGCAATGTGAGATAAAAAGATAAAAACCACATATTTCAGCTACTTAGTCATGAAGAGAAAAAGATAGATAAGGTCCAAGATAAGGAGTGATGTCAGATGGAAAGAAGGTATTTTGTGATGAAAAATACACAGAGCTGTTAAAGACTAAAAGGGAACAATAGACAAGAAAAAGGTGTTAATATATGAAAGTAAGAGTATATTTAATAGTCATAAGAAAAGAGGTAATATCTAAGGCATAGATGAAGCTGTTGGCCTTGTACTTGAGCAAAGAAATCTATTTATTGTGACAAGCTGTTAGGAAGAAATACTGGATGAACTGTAAGTCAAAAACATATTTATTGAGGGCACTCCAGCCATTAAGTAGGTGAAATCTTCTGCTGAGTAGGAGGGGAAAGGTAGGTTGTAAGTGGATTAGACCAAAGAAAAGTTTAAGACAGTTGCTAGTATATTTCAGTTTTAGTGAATTCACTAAATAAATTGAAATAATTTCATAATAGAAAGTTAAAAACCAATTGAGAGTAGAGACAGAAAACCAACCTGAGAGAAGACATAAATTCCTTCAACACAACACTTAGATTTAGGAGCAGAGAAAACAGTGGATTATTTTAGTTTTCACTGCAAGTAGAAAAGGCAAAGACAGGAAGGCAAGAAAATACGCAGCATGCAGTTAAAGTAGTAAACATTGGGCTCTGAGCTGCATGGCAAAGAACTAAGTACAAGAGGCAGGTGATGAATGTGAAGAATGAAAGTTATCAAAGGAGTCAAAGTTTAATCAATTGTGCTAAACAGACCTTGAGAAATTATGTGCTATGATAGCCAATTTATTTTCAGCCTAAAATATAATCAGCATTCTGGAGCATGTTTTAATGTTTGGGGCTGGGGATAGCAGTATTTATTTGAGTGGGTACTTGTTCCAGCTTCATATACTTGACCCTTGCAGACAATGTACTTTCCTTATCTTTACTTGATATTAGAAGTATTGGTTTTATGAAAACCTATTATGTTATACCTGATACTAATAAGTAGCTGAAAAATTACTATAATTTTACTCAGCATTATACAGACTCTTTGTATCAAGCTGCTTCTTAGGATCCAAAGCGCTGATGACAGCCCAGCATTCTTTAAGCATCGTCAAACTCAGAAAAATATTATGTATTCTTACTAGTATTTCTACTTTGGCAGAGATCCCAATTCCTACATCTGCTTTTATTCTAGCAAAGTCTGTTTCCAACTGGGAGTCTTAGAGTTCTGACAGCTGATGCCCTTGCTATGTCAGGGAAAGTAGAAATGTGTTGTCTTATTTATAAAAGAAAAATGTTATCTTGATTGTAGACCTATGAAAAACATACTTCATTTAAATGATGAATCACAGATTTAAAGTAGTCAGTGTTCCTTAGTTACCACATTGCCCCCAGCCAAAAAAAAAAAAAAACCTGAAAAGAAATGAGAAAAAGAAGAAAATTAATATAATGAAATATTCCTTTAAAAAACACATTAACTCTCTTTAAAAACTAATAACCATTCAATGTATAGAATGTAGTTGACCATAATTAATTCATAACTTATATGTCTATATGTCTTTGTGTAGATAGATACTGCATGTTATATGTAGTATATTATATATATTATCACTACCATATACTATTACTAGTAAATACATATATGTATTAGTTTAATTATAAAACTAATTTTATAATTAAACTAATACTTTTTCTTTTCATCTGTCATCTTGATGATAGTTCAAATTGAACACACCATTTATATGAAAATTAATTTGTTTAATTAACAATACCTCCATCACACACACACACACACACACACACACTCAAATAAGGGAATGTATTACAAGGATACTGGGTAGCTTGCAGACTCTCAAGAAAGAAATATACCCCAAATTATACAAGGAAATAGCTCGAAGACACTAATACTTCACTGTTTAAAAAACTACAGGTCCAGTTACACCACGAGTCCTAGACACTCTATTACTGAAACAGGAATTTTGGGGGGTGAAAAAGACATATTTTAGAAAATTTTAGTAATTAAGGGGACCATGGGAGAAACATAGGGCTGCAGAGCAGCAGAAGGTATAGTTCCATAAAATGAGGGCGCTGGGAACAGCAAAAGATTTATATTTACAAAATAAAGGGAAGGAAGTCCTTCATCCAGAAGGAAAAGAAGATACTCCAAAGAGAACAGGAAAACAATAAAGAAAAAGATGTGGGGGAGGACTTTATCTACCTTTGAGCTCAGGAGTTACTATAGTAACTAGTCTAAGGCAGTAGTTGGCAAACTCATTAGTCAACAGAGCCAAATATCAAAAGTGCAATGATTGAAATTTGTTTTGAGAGCAGAAAACCAACTTCTGTGCATTGGCCACAAAGTTTAAATTGCACTGCACATGCGCGCCCGCATGTGGTGTTTTGTGGAAGAGCCGCACTCAAGGGGCCAAAAAGCTGCCTGAAGCTCTGGAGCCACAATTTGCGACCACTGGTCTAAGGGAATAGTGACCAATCAGAGGGGATATCAATGCACAGCATCTGCAGCCTTTATAAGCCCTAGGGAAGAGGAACCCACGTGGGAGTCCATCCTGTGGGACTCTTTTGTGGGAGTCTGTACTTGTCCTTCAATAAATCTCCACCTTTGCTATACCACTTTCTGTCCATGGATTCATTCTTCAATTCTGGTGGACAAAGAATCCGGGTTCCTGTCCAAAATTTCTGTTTCACTACCCATTTAATTACTAAGTTAGCTCCCTTTGGAAATAAACACAGATTGACTATTGTTCCCATCTTCATACAAGGGAACCAGTGCAGTTCATTTGTTTGCATCATGAGCTTAGGCCCAAGTTGTGTTAAAAGATGCATTAGTTTGGAAAAGCTTTAGTTACAATGATGCATGCTAGATGCAAGTAGTCTAGAAAAGTAGAGATCCCCTTTGCAGTGGCCAATTTCATCTCTTTTTCACTGAAACTCCCATTTCATCAGGGAAAGCAAACATGTCATGAAACTTTATTCTGTTAATACTAATCTTTCCATCCTTCTCATTCACAGAACATAAGAATAAGTAGAAGTTAAAAAAGAGTTTTTATTTTTTTCAAAGGAACTTTCAAATTTGTCTTTCATTATCTAAAATAACAGATAATGACTTGAAAACAAATATGGTGAAAATGGGATGGGGGAACAAAGAGAAGAAATTGGTGTTACAAGAACTTAGGATCCTAGAAGAGAGAAACACAGAGGTGGGAAGCAGGGCATTGAGGAGGGATTACCTTGTTAATGTTCTTACCTCTGAGGGAACAAAATGAAGCTGTTTCTGGGAGTATCAAAGAGTGAATAATAGTAATAATAATAGCAATAGCAAAACAAGAAGTTGATACAGGAAAACTGGACTGGAACACATGATATTCCTCTGGGTAGGATGGTTCCTGGGCTCTTTGTCCAGTGGAGTCAAAGAATGTACCTTGGAGGAAAGGTGGTATAGTAAAGGTGGAAATTTATTAAGAAATAAGCACAGACTCCCAAATAGGGATGGGGAAAGAGTCCCCCTGAGTCCTTTTTCCTTCAGTTTATAAAAGCTGCAGATCTTTGTGTCTTGATATCCCCTCTGATTGGTCACTATCACTCTTAGATTGGTTACTATTGCAACTCCAGAGCTTAGACCCCACATGAAGTATGTGAGGCCCTCCTTCTTCTCCCTTACTGTTTCCTATTCCTTCTGGACTTTCCTCTTCCCTCTCTAAATGAGGGCTCCCTTCCCTTTATTCTGTAAATGTGTATCTTTCAGCAGCTCCCAAATCGCTTATCTTATGTAAATATAACCTTTGCAGCTCTGTAGCCCTGTGCTTTTCCCATGGATCCCTTGATTCTTAACATTTCCTAAACCTGCCTATTTCTTCCCTAAAAACTCCTTTCAAAGTGAACCACTGCAGCTGACGAGGTGAAAACTGGTTTTCCAGTTTTCCTCTAACTAGAACTCTTCTGAAAATAACAAGGCACTCACTGGGAAAAGAAGCATATAGTTTGCAGAGATACAGCTCTAGTATTTTTTTTTAATATATTTTATTGATTTTTCACAGAGAGGAAGGGAGAGGGATAGAAAGTCAGAAACATCAATGAGAGAGAGACATCGATCAGCCGCCTCCTGCATACCCCACACTGGACATGTTCCCACAAGCAAGGTACATGCCCCCGACCGGAATTGAACCCGGGACCCTTCAGTCTGCAAGCTGACGCTCTATCCACTGAGCCAAACCGGTCTCGGCCAGCTCTAGTATCTTAAAACAGCATAAAGGAGAAGATTGGATCTTAGAGATAATAGCTTAATAACATACAAACCCTCTTTTCAATTAAACAGGTTGTGGACTAGATGAAAGGGGCCACATGCTGACCTAAAAAGCTCAGGGGAGGCCTGCATTGCAGTCTTGCAAACTCAGAGACCTAAAATAACCATAGGAGTTGGTCTAAAATTAAACTTTAATTAAACACAGTTATGGTGCACAGTTACATCCTAAGCCAATATCTTCACTGACAAGTTCAACATTTATCTTAACTAACCCTGTTAGAGAGTAGGAATTTTTGAACATGCCCCATTCCAGAGAAATAGAGTTGTCAGTGCTGACATCAGGCCAGGTCTCATGGCTCTTTCCCAGCACATAGGCGTTCTTTCATAGATCACTGTCAGCTTTCTAAGAACAGGATGACCCTGTAAATAACATGGTCATGAATGCCATGATCCTGATGTTGCTTGGGAAAAACTGTTTTGTCTTGGGCTCTTGTTCTGAAAAAACAGGATGTGGTAAATGTGCTTAAAAGTGGTCCTACACAAAGGGTCTGAGCTGCTCTCTGGACTTCCTGTGTAGAGAAAGGCAGAGCAGTCACTAGCTGGCTAATAAAGGCTCCCTAAATTTTAATTTGGTCTGGAATCCAGTGGTTGTTCACTCACTTTCACTCCACAACATTTGGAGGCCCCAGCGAGATAACCAGCCTTTGAGTTGTCCTGTGACCGCAGCCCACCAGGGTCCCCAGTCTCTCTGACCCAGGGGGAGATCTCTGAGACACGTTCCTCAGCCCCAGGACTGACAGAGGTCAGAGACCCCACTTGCTAAATTTCCTGATTGACTCTGATCAGAGCAGCCTAGATCTGGTTCTTACTGTTAAGAAGTTTATTTTTGGTTCTGTGGGTGCCCATCTAGGGTCTGTAAAAAGCTAGATGCAGCGCTACTTCCAAGACCAGAGCCCAGCAATCCTCAGTTGGTTGTCATTGTTATTCTGTGTTATTGTGGTCTAATTGTCTCTATCATTAGAATAGGTCAGTATGCTTCATGTTCTGTCTATACTCCCCTACAAAGTTTTTTCAAAAATTTTCAGGAATTCAAGCAGCAAGCAGATGGCTATGGAGCCTTCATTAATGCTTTTGATTTACAGAAGTTTTGTGAGTAGGAATGGCCGACTTTCCCATATCCCATGAGTGGAAGGGAGAGCTCGATGACCTCCCAAGAAATAAAAAATTCAGACTGTCTGGTATATAAATATAAGTGGGAGAGTATGTGTGAAAGACAGTGCAAACCCTGTTTAGGGGGAAGACAGTAGAGAACTTTTAATTGCTTTTCCTTAATTTATAATTTTGCTGTGTTAGTTTAAAATTTTGGAATTCTAGAGTTAATTTATAAAATTTATGAAGATTGCCAACACAGAGAAGTTAAAACAAAGGCTTGTTAGGTTAAGATTAGTCATAATTAACTGCTTTGTAGACTGCCTTTTTCAGTCTGCTAGCAAACAGAGACTCATGTGGTCCTAAGAACTGCAACCTGCCTGCCCTTCCTGATAGATTTACAGTGGGTCTCTGGAGGAGAAAAATAGCCAAAAACTGTTCTGGAGCAGGTGTGAGAAAGGGTAGAGGTGGTAGAATTCACTCTCAGCTTGCTGAGATAGAGAAGCCCTAGGATGGGAGACAGAGGTATGGTTGAATATATCAGAAGTGGTAAAGGTTGAGATCTTCTGGGACCTTTGAGTAAAGAAGGAAAATCTCGGAGGGAGAGCAGCTGTTTCTTAAGTGTAAAAAGCTTGGTTTTACAGGATCTCAGACCACTTGTCTTATTTTCCCTGCTAAGGACAGAGTAAATTGTTAATGCAGAAAAGGAGGCAGGGAGTGTCAGCAGGAAGAGTAGGGAGAGACAACCCACTCTGCTGGCATCCTTGGTTTCTTGCTTATCTGAACTATGCTACTACAAAACACAGTGGATCTTCCTCTGCTCTGTTTTCTTCTTTTTAACCCTTCCAATACACATAAAGAAAATCTCATTATCTGAGCCTGACAGGGTGGAGTTACTGGGTATTCTTGGACAGTGGTAGATTAGTCAGCAAAGGAACTTTGAGATATGATATATTTAATGTTACAACTAGTTTAAGTTTTAAAAATCTTTCTTTATCAAAAATAAATATTTTTAACTAAGTTAGTCCAATATATTATGTAGGTATATTTTCTTGAAAAAGTACATTTAAAGTGTGTTCATAAATGTTAATCTAAGAAATTCTGGTTGTTTTCTTATTAGGAATCATTAAAAGATTAAGGTTTCAAATAATAAGAAATATTAAGTAGGTCTGAGGCATGATTATGCATTTTTAAAGGACATAGAAAGAAGGTTTGAAGGATAATTTGGAAGTGTAAAATTTATAATGGTTGTGTATATAATAAGAAGGAGAAGAAAAATGTTGAAAGGAAATCAAGTAATACATGCCAGTAAACCTTGAAGAGTAAATAGTTATGCCAAAGTACTTAGGGAAGGATTGATAAAAAGAAATCTAATAGTCACTGTTTGTTATCATACATTCAGAAAATATTACTCTGGAAAGTCCATAAAAAGGACTAGCAAGAAAAATTCTATCTTAAAGCAGTTTAGTATATTTTTCTCTTTATACGTTCCTCCAAAATTTGGCAATACTTAATAAATAAATCATGGCAATACATTTCTTTTCATAAACTCAATAAGACTGGTTTCCAACAGAGGTTTTATTAACCAGAAACTTTGACTGGAGTATTATGTTTTAAAGTACCCTGCCTGAACTCTGAAGACTTGAAGCCATTAAGAGCACCATATAGAAAGTCTGGTATCCTGCTTGGTGACCCTAAAAATATCTGATGCTGGAGCAACAGGCCCATACCCCACCATCACTGGCAGTTGGTCAGACTACAATTGGAGCAATAAGGCACCTCTGCATCCCTGCAGGACCCCCATGCACTCTGAGCCATGATGAGTAGGAGGGTTGAATGGACCTTGAAGCCTAGGGCATGGGCCTGGGTAGAGCCACTACAGGTGAGACCTTCATCTAACTCAGCAGATACTACAGGCAGGTTTGATGGCAGCTGGATGGCTTGTCTTCCTGGCCCTATGAGGCACATTAAGATTCAATCATGAAATTTTGTCAAAGATAATCAGTTACCATTCTTATGTTTATGCAAACAATCAGGCGTAAATTAATTTTGATTTGGCTCCTTTGATAAACATGGGGGTAATTTTGAGGAGAAAAAATATATTCAAATAGAAGTTATTAAAACTGAAAGGTTTTCTTTCCCTTCCATCAGATGATTTGTTATAGTTTATGTCTGCCAGGTTACAAGCCCACCTTCTCCTGTGCCTAGGCCTCATTGTCCCCCTGAGAGACAGCAAGGATCTCTTGGCTCTGAGAGAAATTTCTGACCTGCCTCAGCAGGAAGTAGCTAGAAGAGCCCACCAACGTCCATTTTCTGTAAAAGAATTCAGAGGCAGGATCTTTCAGGTAATATATTAGACAGTTAGATATGAGCAGAACAAGGATGATGGGCCAACTAGCATTACCAGATGTAATTAAGTATTTTCATCTGTACCTATATGAGACAAAGGGACTTCCCAGAAGCAAGAAGGAATGAGTCTATAGATGAAGCAGCCCAGAAAGCTGCCCTAAAACCAGTGCAGCCTCTAAAAATTCTAGTGACTCTCCCAAATCCTGACTCACCCACCTTACCAGCTTACATGGAAACCCAATCTAGAAAAGCTGAAATCCACAATCAATCTTTTTCATATTCTTATAGGCTCTATAGTCTACCCAGAAAGCAGTCCAAAGCATGTCTGATCCAATTCATTCTTCCACCCTGGTGACTCTGACTGACTCTTACCTGGAAAAGACCACTCCCACAGCAGTCAAGGTGGACAGGATCCCAATGTGGCTTCATCATACTTGGCTTAAGACATCCCAGGCAAAATAGAGTCAAGGACTTTTCAGAACCTCTAAAGATTAGTCCTGGTCCTTATTCTGGTCTCTTATCTTATAAACAGGCCCACTGACTTTATTCAGCAGAGAATCCTATCAAGCTTATAGTCATCATGGGTCAATATAACTCCCTCACAACAATGACCCAAAAGAGTCAATCATTTGACTCATATACATAAATCCAGTGGGGAATTTTAGAGAGTAGGGATTTTTGAGCATTCTCCATTCCAGAGAGGCTGTGGACTATCCCCCAGATAGAGTTGTCAGTGCTGACATCAGGCCAGGCCTTGAGATAAGGTCTCAGGGACCCTTCCCAGCACATAGGCCTTCTTTCACAAAACACTGTCAGCTTTCTGAAGAACAGGATGACCCTGTAAACAACATGGTTGTCAATGGCATGATCCTGACATTGCTTGAAAAAAACTGTTTTGTCTTGTGTTGCATGTTCTGCAAAAACAGGATATGGTAAATGTGCTTAAAAGTGGTCCTGCACAAAGGGTCCAGGCTGCTCTTTGGACTCCCTGCATGGAGAAAGGCAGAGCAGTTACTTGCTGACTAATAAAGTCTCCCTAAATTTTAATTTGGTCTGAACTCCAGTGGCTCCAAAACAAGCCTATCTGTCTTTTTGCATCTATAATAACATAACCTTGAAATGTCTGGGTAACTTGTAACTTCCCTTTTTCTGGAGCCCCTGGGACACAATCAAATGTGGTGGGCTCTAGGACAGATACCACAAATTCCTTCATTATCATGTTAATTGTTCCTGCACCCACCTAAGTATGTGTCCATCATTTCACTTTTTATACAATACCAGAGGTTTTCCCTGGTTTGCTTTATCTTACCTTCTTAATCTTCACCAATAAATTTCATGTAACCCACCTATGTCCCTCCATTGATTGCAATATATAAATACAAATGTAACCCACCGTTCTCCCAAACATTATCTCAATTCATTGAGGTTCTGCTTCCTGGCATATGTCAACAGTTTGGCTCAAAAAAACTCACAAAAATTCTTTACAGTTTTCAATGACTTTTTATGTTAATAAGGGTAATGCATAGCTGATATTCTTTAATTCAAAAAATATTTCTACTTTTAAGTGTTTTACAAATTTAAACCATCCTTGGTTCTGAAAATAGCCTAAATATAGAAAAATAATTTGCTGCTACTCTTTAAAAGTAGTCAGACTTCTATCTTTTTCCGAAATGGAAATGCAGAGTGGAGCTTAGGCCTGACTTTGATACTTATATATTGATCATCTGGGATCACTTATTAACTTCTCTGTCTGAAAGTTTTCTTAAATGTAAAATGTAATTTAAGTATGGCTTCTAAGTTTTTCATAGAAGTATTATGTGGATCTGAGAAGGAAAACAGGGGGACAACTTTGGGGGCTTATAGCCTAGTTCATTATCTAGTTAAACAGTAATATTGCAAGCCCCATTATAACTAACTTGAGAAGAGCTACAATGCCCACCATGAGGAGCCCACCACAAGAAGATATTTATATCTAAACCTCCCACATTGTCAGTTCAGGCTTTCGGTCAGAGTCCCTTGAACTAGCAGTGCTGCCTAATAAAGGTTTTCCTTTTCTGATTCCTCTGGTGCTGGCTCTCGCTTCTCCTGGTTCATTTGTCACAACATATCAAGTTTTTTAAATGGATATTAAAATGTTTTTTTAATATATATTCTTAAAATTAACCATACAAATATTTGGGCATAATATGGCATTCAATTTTCTCTCCATTCTGTCTCTGATCTAAATGAAATCCCTGGTGAACTGAGAACTGTCTGCTGGGTCTGCTGCAGATGGGAAGACCATGAGGGGTGATCTGCAACTACACGACCTGGCTGGGAATGCACTCATTCTATAATTTTAGAGGAAAAATAGCAGCAGGCATAGAAAAAAGTGCATAAGAATGATTAGCTGCAATAGATCTACTGAATATAATTATGATTGGTTTGTATCTTATATGTACTCTGCATATTTTATATTTATCACAATAAAATCTTAATATTTTACATTTAAAATGCATTTTAAATATGTCTCAGTATAGAAATACACTTCAAACAACATCAATAAAAGCCATAAGAATTATCATTAACATTTTGAGACTAAAGCTAGTGATTCTACAATCTTAAAATATGTACGAACACACATAAAAAACAAGGGCAATTTTATTTTTTACTTTGTTAGGAGGCACAAAGAAAGTAGCAGCATTCAAACAATTCCATTAATTACCTTGCATTTTATTAACAATAAGGGCTTTTGAGATTGATAGAATGCTAAAGCAAAGGTGAAGGGCACAATCAATCCCAGTAGACATTTATCAAGAGTACAATGCAAAGCAATTAAGATTACTGGTGAAATCAGTATAGCTCATCTCCTAGGAATAAAAGGACACAGGGAGAATGCAAAGGCTGCACCAATTTGTATGTATTCTTAAAAAGTCAGTAATACACAGGGAAGGGATGAATGTTGAATGGGCAATCAGCTAGTAAGAAATAGTTGATGATGAAAGACTGAGTAGGAAAATATTAGGGCTATTTTTTTTAAATCAAATTTTGGGTGAATTTTAAATATGTGGTTTGTTAACACAAAGAACAAATTCATTATACAACTTAATTGAGTCATTCTTTGATTACTTTGATATATTTAGAAGACTTCCAAGACAAAGTGTGAATCTTGCTTATCAGTCAATCATAAAAGGGCATCAATTCAAGCCTGCAGACCCACATATACAGAGGATTAACCACTATTTCCTTGATATATTCTAGCTTGGTCATGAAATAGGACTTTTAGGGGAATATAGACAGGTTTAGGGAATTTTTAGAGCTGGGGTCCATGGAAAAAAACACAGGGCTACAGATTGGGAGAAGTTACATTTCCGTAATATAAGGCAGCAGCAACAGTTACATTTACATAAGACAATGGAACTGGGAGTAGTAAAAATATCTATATTTATAAAATAAAGGAGGAAGAAAGCCCAGAAGGGGCAGGAGAACAATGAGGGAGGAGGGCATCATATGTCCCATGTGATGTTTGGCCTTTGAGCTCAGGAGTAACTATAGTAACCATTTCAAAAGGAAATACTGACTAATCAGAAGAGATATCAGGACACAGGGACTTGCCAACTTTATAAATGCTGGAAATAGGAAGTTGGCAGGACTCTTTCCCTCTTCCCCCAGGGAAGTCCATTCTGTGGGATTTGTTTCCTCTTCACACATAGGAGTCTGTGCTGTGAATTTATTTTCTCTTCCCCATGTGGGAATCTGTACTTGTTCTTCAATAAAATTTCCACCTTTGCTATATCATCTTCAGTCCCTGGATTCATTCTTCTACTCTGATGGACAAAGAATCCAGATAACCATCCTGCCCAGGGGAACACTACCTGTTCCAGTCCAAACATTTCGTTTCAGTAATAAAATGTAAGTAGGCAGAGCCAGCTTCATGGGAATGTGATCTGTGTAGTTGCCTTAAGTTTAGAAGGGTTCACACCTGCATTATGCTCTGCTGAAACTATCTTAAAATCCTTAATATTGTTTGTACAACAAGTCCCATAGCCTTATTTTATACTAGACCCAAAAGTTAACTAGCCCATTTGGAGACATATAGTAACTAAAAAAGGGCTAAGAGATGAAGCGAAAATCCAGGCAGGAAAAAAAAAAATGGGCCAAGTGGAAATGAAGTCTTTGCAATATCTTCAGGAAAATATTTTTTCTAAGACTTAAATGAGAGGATGGGATGTGGAAAAAGATTTTAATGGCATGGAGTTACATTCCTCAGGTTGTAATGTTCCATTCTCCCCAAGTCAGGCCTGAAAGAGGGGCAGCTGGGAGTTCAGCAGAGGCAGAAGCAGGGGTCAGTGTCCAGAGCTTCCATTCCATGTTGCAGCCGGTGTGGCTTAGCATCCAAGCTAATTAAAGTCTATTAGTCCATGTGTGGAGTCCAACATGGCTGTTGAGTCCTGTGGGCCCAAGGGAGAGCAGGCGTTTGAGAGAGAGAAGAGAGATAACTTTGAAAGCTTATATTTTAAATTTTGTGGCTTGCAGTGGTCATGCTCATCATGGCCACTAATTTGCTCCCAGATATGATTGGCAGATACCTTCCCAAGTCATCCAGATCTTACTGGGCATCCCTTCCCCCATCAAGCATGGGGAACAGACTTAGAGAATGTTAAATTCAGCTTTTTGGCAAAACTGTATAAATGACATGCCTATACTCTTCGGTCTTCCCTTTCTTCCTTTCCTATGAAATCCAGTTTATTATGGCTTCATAAAAAGTAACTGTATTCCTAGGGCTCAAAAGGGAAAATTGTACTTGGCAAGGTCAATGCAATGAAGAAAATGCCAAAATCATTAAGTGCCTTTAGGTAAAGTTATGAATTTTGTTCAATTCTTCTAGGAAGGAGATGCCAACACAGAGTTAGAAGTGCAAGAGATTTATTGGAGAGATGCCTGTAAAAATTTACAGTAGTCAGGAAAAGCTTTTAGACTATGATGCAGGACTAACACTAGGGGGAATGGATTGCACAGGATATTAAAGGTTGCAGTGGAGCTCCCTTATCTGGGCTGAGGATGGTCAAGAGCATGGATTGCCCATGAGATGAGTTCTGCAATGAGTAAAGATGGCACTGTTCTGGTACCTTCATTATTCTGTCATTAGCCAGCAGCAGTTTAGGGCATCATCTTGGTAAAAAACTTGAGGCACATCCTGCAGATCAATGCTGTCAGCTAATGCCACTCCTCATAACAAGTTCTCTCTTGAAAAGGAATCTGGGTGCAGTGTCAGAGGTTTGCACTTCACTTTCCAGAATTTGATGATTCTTACTTCATGAGCCAAATATCTAATGCAGGGTGAGGTTGGGGGTGGGGTGGTGGGATGATTCCATAACCAAAGTATGTCATTCCAATTACACTGAGGTACTGACAAAATGACCAATTGGACACTGTGGATCCAGTCTAAAGTGAATTTTAGTTAGAAATACTGGCCACTATATATTCCAAGTTTAGCAGGAGCCTACGATGTTGCTTTGTGTCTTTATGTATCAGTGTTAGCTACAATGTAGGTCTAATTATCCTCTAAATGTTGGAATATTCCTCTTTCTCTAGTATCCAGTCAACTAAGTAAATTGACATATGTTTTATTAGGGAGGTACTGACAAAAATCTTTGTAGCTTGTTCTTGCTGTGGTACTAAAGAGTTTTTCTTTTTTAAAAAGAAAAGAAAGGTCAGAAAAGAAAAAAAATAAATATCTCTTTTTAAACCTTAAAATTGGGTTAGCTATGGAAACTCGTGATAGTGATAGTTAACATTCATTAATTAAAACTTGTTAGTTTGGTAAGTATAAATTCTTTCCATCCTTACATTGAAAAAAAAAACTATCATTTGAGAGTTACATGTTTTCATAATCCTTTGCTCTAGATTACATTATCTTACCTCTCTTTTACCAGAATAGAAATTGTTTACTTTAGCATCAGACAAAAACAAAATGTGAATTCCGCCTGCATCATGTAGAACCAGTATGCTTGGAAGACATATAGCTTCCACTTTCTGAGGTTCAGAGATTTTCCAGTATGTCCCATGGAAAGACATTTTGAATTTGATTGTGTAAAATGTCATTATTTGAGATATTAGCTCCTCCCCCTCCAAACAATACTAAGTACTGATTGGTAATAAAACCACCATATGTGCATTAAAATTATCCTATCTAATAAAGCAGGAATATGCAAATTGACCATTATACCACCACAAAGATGGTAGCACCCATAGCCACAACATGCTGGTACCCAGTCCCATCAGCACCGTTGGAGTCCCATAGTCCTTTCAGCCCAGCCAAGGGGGCAGCAGGCACAAGGTGCAGCTGTACCTGCCCTAGACCCCTGCTGCCTAGGGCTGGCCCAAAGTGCAGCCAAGTCTCAGATGACAGCTGCCCATCTTCCCAGGGCCAGCCCAAGGCACAGGCATGCCTTGGATGGCAGCTGCCCAGCCATCCAGGACCACCAAAGGCTCAGGTAACCAGGGCTGGCCACAGCTTGTGCTGCTGGAAGTGGCAACAGCAAAGGTGTGATGGGAGCATTGCCTTCCCCTGATCACCACTGAACTGTAAGAGGGGGCAGGCTGGGCTAAGGGACCCTCCCCTCCAATGCATGAATTGTCATGCACTGGGCCTCTAGTATATACACTGAGTGGCCAGATTATTATAATCTCTGAACACATAATAATCTGGCCACTCAGTGTGTGTGTGGGGGGGGGGTATGTGTGTGGGGGGAGAGTGTGTGTGTGTGTGTGTGTGTGTGGTGTATTAGAGGCCTGGTGCATGAATTCATGCATGAGTGGGGTCCAGCCAGCCTGGCCAGAGGGAGGGGACATGGGTAGTTGGCTGGCTGGCCTGCCTGCTGGTCAAATTCCTGGTGGAGGGAACAATTTGAATATTGGCTTTTTATTATATAGGCAATACACTGAGTAGCCAGATTATTATGCATTCAGAGATCATAATAGTCTGGCTACTCAGTCTATATAAAATTAGAAAGCTTAATTACCCATCTTTCCATATAGAAAGAAATGAGATATGTGGGACAGTGTTGCTTGTGTGAATATGCATGTATATGAACATGTATACACATGTGTATGTGCACTATGGGTCAGAGTGAGAAAATATCCTCATCATCCAAAATAATAAAATTTCTCAAAGCAGTAATTGGAAAGAGTATATGTACCCCTGGGTTTACTGCAGCATCATTTACAATAGCCATGATATGGAAGCAACCCAAGTGCCCACCTATACTAATAAAAGGCCTGGGACCAGGACGCCATAACGCTATCATTACCAAACAAGCGGTGGCTTCGCAGGCAGGGCAGGATGCAAGCTATTAGTGGCAGAGAGCTATGTGTAGCAATGGGCAGGGCAGCCTGCTGAAGCAAGTGAAAGCAAGCTACTGACACAGAATTTTGTATGCACTGGGCTTCTAGTCAATACATAAGTGATAAAGACGTTGTGGTACACATATACAATCAAATATTACACAGACATAAAAAGAATGAAATCTTACCATTTGGGACAGCATGGAGGGACCGAGAAAGTATGGTCAGTGAAATAAGTCAGATAGAAAAAGATAAATACCATATGATTTCACTTACATGTGGAATCTAAAAAACAAAATAAATGAACAAACAAAATTGAAACAGACTCATGTTTACAAAGAACAGTTTGATGGTTGCCAGAGAGGAGTTGAGTTGGGGGACTGAGTGAAAAAGCTTGCCAGTTATAAAAACAGTCACAGGGATATAAAGTACAGCATAGGGAATATAGTCAATAATATTATAATAACTACCTATGATGCCAGGTAGGTACTGGAAATATTGGAAGGAACAGTTTGTAAAATATATGTCTGACTATTATGCTGTATACTTGAAACTAATCTTTAATCCCCCCCCAAATAACACACAGGAAATAATATTTAATATGAATTGTAATTTAAAAATTAAATTAAACAAATAATCAAATTTATTAGTTGGGACAATATTTTAGTGTTGCTTAGATTCACTATCACCTGAATAATGTTCTCTTAATAGATAATGCTTTTTTGTTTTTTGTTTTTTTTTAATTGCTCTCCATTACATCATGGAGTAAATATCTCCAAGGAGTGGAATACTGCTCTTCTAAATTTTGACTATCTCTCTTCCACAGAGAGAGTCCTTCTTCTGGACATTCAGTGGTGTTGGGAGATGGTATATAGAACAAAAGCCTAGGAGGCTTCTCTTTGCATTTGCCCAGCTGAGATACAATGCAAGGCAATTAAAATCATAAGCTGTGCAGCACCTCAACCTGCTTTCTCTATAAGTGTTAGAATTTAATTGACTACTATACCACCATTCAAATATTGAGCTGCTGTGTGAGTTATTTAGGGATTAAAGATAAAAAAAGGTTAGCTGCAGGATATTATATGGCCTTGTCAATACCTGTTTTTTTCTTTATGGATATCTGAGGTATAATGAGGTCACACACTGTGTCTTTAATGTTAGATATTATGCAACTACTGGAAAATTTTTCTTAAGTATAAATGGACTATCCTGTAATAGAGACATACAGAAGAGAAAATAAAAGTTTAATTGTTCAATAAACATGGTTAGCAGGAGCTAGTGTTGCTGAATTTCTTTTAAATATATATGATTTTAATCGTCATAATAATAAACAGTAGGGAAAAATTGCTCTACCCTCTCATGAAAGCCACACATTTTAAAGAACACAATTCAAATGTTACCTTCTCTTGAAGGACTTTCTTTTAAGCCAACTTAGTCCCTATATTATTTCTGTTTTCTCATGCTATTTTGTGTATTTTCCTTTATTATAGCTCCAACTTTCTACTCTGTATGCCTCCAAACTCCATTTTTCAAAGGAAGGAATTCAATATAACCTACTTAAGTTTATTTAGCACCTTATAAAGAACTAGATATTTAATACTCAACAGCAGCTAAAAAATGTTTAATGAGATAATGAAGCAATATACAAGCCAAAAAAGCATGTGTGGTCAAAGGATTAGAGTGGGCCATTTTAGCTAAAAGTGACAGAAAACTAATCATAAAGAATTATATTGGTTGAAATAACTCAGATGTTTAAGGACAAAGTAGAATTGACTTTAAACACAGAATATTTAAGAGAAATAATTTTCTTAAAGTAGGATAAAAAAATCCTGGTGAGAACTCTGATGATTAGATTTGGTTTCCTCTGGGACCATTTACCTATTTCTATAACCAGCTAGAGTTGGGGTAGGTCAAACCTCATTTAAAATGAATGAAATGGGTTTCTCATAGGAAATAAAATGTCTCTGAAAGAAAGAAAGAAGTGGATGCTAAGCAGGCCAAAACATCAGATGTCCACTTACATCAAAATAATTTAGAGAGCAACTATTGGAAGCACTGGATAGGCAAACAACCAAGAGAAGTTACCCACACCATCTCTTCCTTGACTCCAAACCTGCATATCTCAGCTATCAAGACATTTATTTATCTACCTATGCTTTGCTTTATTCATTTATTTCACAACAATTTGTTGAGACTGTATCATGTGTACCAGACACTCACTGTACAGAGAGAGGCAGACACATAAACAAATAATTACAGACATCAAAAGTTTCCTTAAACCTTATGAAATATTTTATTAAATAATTAAGTAGCTGCGTGATTGAATAATGACTATTCAATTAAACAATACATGATTATTTTATATGCATAATATACTATTTTTTTCTTGATTATACTGCAATATATACTCAATTAAACTCCAGAGTAGACTGAACACAAATCAACATTTTTGCTTGATTTTTTTCTGTGACGAGAGAATGTTAATAAGATATATATCTCTGGTAAATATTTCTTATTCACATTTTGAGCATCTTTGGGATATTTCTTGTTTTTTTTCTTTAGTTCAGTATTATGGGAGAGGATAATTTTTAACTACTTGGAGATGTACTTAGGTTAAAAATGGGGACTCAATGTAGAATTGTTATGTTAATCTCTTCTCTTCTTTATTCTTTAAATTGAAAGAATGTATTAGATAATTATATAGTGACTCAATTTTAGTATTCAATTGAAATCACATTTTTAATGGTTTAAGAAAATGAAATTGAATAATTTACATACATTTTAAAATGAAGAAAATATCTACACTGTATAAGGCAATACAACAAATTACAAAAGTGAAAGGAAAATTAGTTGTTCACAAAAGAATCTAAATTTGCAAAGGTGCAAGACAAACAACCTTCTACCTCTCTATGCAAAAGATTGTTTTCCAATAATTGAAGAGTATTTGTATTATAAAATAATTAATTTTATAATTTTTCCTCCCACTCTTATTGTATTATCTAGTTGAAGTTAATTGCTCTCATAAGACATGCCAGTACAATTGGTGATTGGCCCTATCTGTATTTTCATTTTCCATCTTTTCAATGTCTATGGACCAACACTGATATATGATTCTAATCTGTCTCTGATGATTGAAGGGTCACATGTCCCTACATGCCAGGAATAGATGTAGTTTTTCTCCTCCTCAACATCTTGTTTAATTCTCTGTGTGTTAACATGGTTCTTTTATGGAATCTTATTTGTTTGTATAAAGTATTTGTTCTCATTTAAGAAAATTATTTTTGAAAAAATATATAAATAAATTAAATAGGCAATGAGAGAGATACTGCTAAAATCTCAAGCGTAAAAAATAATTTTTTAGAGGTTGATACCCATCAATATTTTGCGCAATAACCAAAGTAGTTCTAAAGTGAAAATAATTGGAGATAATCATGATTTAAAACTTCAAGACTGTCCAAAGATCTAGTCACAAAAACTCTTTAATAGTTAAGAAAAATTCCTGCTCCCTTAAATAAATATTAAAGCAAAAAAAAAAAAAAAAGAATAAAACCTGGTCATTGTTTGGAACATTGCTGTTCAAAGGAAATATAACAAGAACTCCATATTCTGTAGTAGACACATCAGAAAAAGTAAAAGAAATAGGTACAATTAGTTTTAATAACACATTTCACTTTATCTAAGATACTAAAAATATTTTACCAGTTGATCCATACTAAACTATTTAATTTTTATACTTTTATTAACATATAATATATATTAACATGTTCAGTACATCTTGATTTGGAATAATCATATATCAAGTACCCAACAGTAGATGACCACACTTCTGGAAAATCCTATCTAATAAAAGAGTAATATGCTACACAAACATACATGCCCACCAGCCACACTCACCAGCCCATCAGAGTGAGTATACAAATTAACCCAACCAAGATGGCTACGGCCACAGAGAGAGCAGGAGGGAAGCTTGGGTTACCCTTGGCGATGAAGTAAGCCAAGCTTTTCACACACCCTGGTCAGCCCGGACCACTGCTTAAGGCAACAAAGTTTTAATGGCTGTGCAAGTAGAAGGCTTGGTTCTGCTCCAGGCTACAAAGTTTAAATTATAGAAGATAAATAAATGCCAGACACCAGAGCCTCTGCTTGGGTCACTGGGGGGCATGGCTGGGCTACAAACCTCTATAGGCCCCTCACCTAGGCCACCCCATGCCCCAAGGGAAAACCCACCCTGATCCAGGACACCCTTCAGGGCAAACCAGCTGGCCCCCACACGTGCAACAGGCCTCTATCCTATCTAATAAAAGAGTAATATGCAGATTGACTATCACTCCAACACACAAGATGACTGCCCCCATGTGGTCAAAAGATCCTGCCCCAAGTGTATACAAGATGGCCCACAGGGGAGGGCAGTTGGCAGGGGATCAGGCCTGCAAGGGAGGGAAGTTGTGGGCGATTAGGCCAGAAGGGGAGGGCAGTTGGGAGGGACAAGACCTGCAAGGGAGGGCATTTGGGGGTGATCAAGCCTGCAGGGGAAGACAGTTAGGAGTGACCAGGCTGGCAAAGGAGGAACGTTGGGGTGACCAGGCCTGCAGGGGAGGGCAGTTAGGGGAAAACAGGCTGGCAGGGGAGTAGTTAGGGGGTGATCAGGTTGGCAGGCAGAAGCAATTAGGGGCAATTAGGAAGGCAGGCAGGTGAGAAGTTGGGAGCCAAAGTCCTGGATTGTGAGAGGGATGTTTAATTGCCTGTTTAGGTAGGATTGGGCCTAACCAGGCAGTTGGACATCCCTCAAGTGTCCCAGATTGGAGAAGGAGCAGGCTGAACTGAATTCCACCTCTGTGCACTAATTTCATGCACTAGACTTCTTGTTCAATAATATAAGAGAAACTCAAGATCTCAAATGAAGATACAACTGAAGTGAAAAAATTAATAAATTACCATTCTCTATGAAATATAGTTAAAATACATTTTATAAGGCGCATGCTTACTAGTTTATGTGTTTGCATAATAAATGGAAAATTCAAGAGCACAACTCTGGTGAACTAGTTGGCTGAATATAACATATTCCATGCCATGGCTGGTTTTGCTCATTGATTAGAGCATCAACCTGCAGACCAAAGATCCAGATTCAATCCCTGGGGCACATACCTAATTTGCAGGTTCCCCAGACCCACCTTGGTGGGATCACATGCAGGAGGCAACCAATAAATGTATATCTCTCACATAGATGTTTCTCTCTCTTTCTTTGGACTCCTCCACCCTCCCTCCCACTCTCTAGAAATCAATGGAAAAATATCCTCAGGTGAATATTGAAAAAGTAAAAAATATGTTCTAGACATATACTATATGTACTAATCAGGTTGTATTTGAGGCTCACCTGCATTAAAATCTCTAGGCTATTTCTTGGCAAGCACCAAAATCTTGGCTTACATTTGAGAATATTTTTTTTTTTCAGAATTTCTAGAATTGGAGACTAAGGATCTATATCTATAACTATTATTTGTGTAATTCTTATGCATGTAAATATTTGAAATATGTGACTGTATGTTATACACAGAATTTAGTAATATCCTAATAATTAATAAGGAGAATTGCTTCACTTTGTCAAACTAATCATAAATCAAATGAGACACAAGTGTTGTCTGAAGATACGTCCTATGTTATTCTCAGGCTGGCAGATCCAGATTCATTAGTTTGGTAGACATCAATTAGTCATTTATTCTAAAGCAAATCTAAGAAATGTTAATAAATCATTAATTCACTCTAGACTAAATCTAAGAAATAAAGGATAAAAAATATAAAGAAATGAAGATTATAGAATAAGAATAAATAAAATAATAAATAAAAATCATTAATAATTTTAAGAAAGATGTAATGAGCAAGTTTAATGGACCCTGATCTTTCTAGATTTGGGGATACATAGTAAATATTTTCTTTCTTTTTATTATACAGAAAAAAAAGACAAGCAACTAATCACATAAAAATTTGCTATAATATAGGCTACAAGAGAGCTAAAACTGTGGCAGACACATACACTGTATATAAAGTGATAATAGAAGTTCTTAAGAAGAAACTTGAGCAAAGATCTAAATGAGAAAATAAAATGAAATCTTGAATATAAGCTTATTAGAGAGAGGAAGAGGATATTGAGAGACCCTAGTCTTGTCATATTCAGAGAAAGGAATCATCTCAGTAGGATTTTGTAGATCAAAATCAGTTAGAGGTATATAGAATAGCTGGGAGCCAGATCATTTTTATTCTCTTACAGTATTTAGGGGTTTGGAATTTTATTATATATGTGATAAAAAGCACATACAATATTTAGCATAGGAAAAAACAATTTATGTTTTTTAAAAGTCAATCTGCTCTGTGGATAAATGACTAGAAGAGGGCAAGAGTGGAAGCAAAAATATTGCATTCAATAATATCATAGATGTTCAGCAACCTATTTTGAGACTTGTACTGAGGTCATAAGGTCCAATTTTGGCTAGATTTTAAGAACTCGTGAGACTAGTTGATGAAATCAGATGTAGGCTGTGAGAGAAACAAGAAGCAAGTTTGACTCCAAGGTTGTTGGTCTGATTTTTGGATAAGTGGGTGCATGACATTTCTACAAACTGCAGAACAAATTTTTACAAACTTAATGGCTTAAAACAGCATAGTTTCAGGTTAGCTGGGGCCTTTGCTCAACTTTTCACCATGTGGAAATTGACATATCATCCAGGGCAGCAATATCATCTGAGGCTTAGCGTTCCCTTCTCAGTTCACTCAGTTTTGGCTGAATTCAGTTTCTTGTGGTTGTTCAACCAAGATGCCCAGTTTCTTACTGACTGCTGGCCAGGTATTATTCTCAATTCTGGAAGCCAACCTTGGGTTTTTGCCATGAGGCTCTCTCTACAGCACAGTATTTTGACCCTTCAAGGCTGGCAGGAGAATCCTGGCTGGTGTTTCTTGTCTCTTTTAATATTTTATTCAATCAGATCAGGACCACTCGGGGTATTATATCTTATGATTAGTTCAAAGACAACTGATTAGAGACTAAACAAATGTTTAGAGGTTGGGATAAAGAGGAGAAGCCAATAAATAACACTACTAGTAGAAGAGAATAGCCCAAGAGAAGGAAAACAAGGAAAATGTGGTATCCTGGAAAGGAATTAACACAACAGTGTCAGCAAATAATTGATTATGTGTAATGCAATTAAGAAACTAAGTAAGATGTGGACTGATAATTGATTATTGCATTTAACAATATGGATGTCAGCGTGAGCCAGGCCAGTAAGCCAGGACAAGCAACATAAGGAAAATGAGAACAGATAGTTCAACAGCAGTGTGCAGCCATCTAGAAAATCAAGATGCCAAGCAGTTTCAGCCATCTAGCAAATCCTATCTCTCCTAAACCAGGTACATTTAAGGGTAAATGGTTTGCGCTTGTCCTCCCCAACGAGAGGATAAATAGCTTAAATCATCCTACTCAGGGAGACAGATTACAGAAATTCAATTAATGCTATTTGCCAGTCACATGGAAGAACAGATGAAGTTAAGAGAATAAGCCTCATTTTGGTATATCAGCATAAAACTGATAAATATTCTATTGATATCCTCCCTTAAGACTTCCTCTAAGATTCTAGGCTATGAGAAAGAGATAAAACCTCAAGACAAAGAACCGATCCTGTGTTCTCCCTTGGGGAGCAGCCCTGGCCATGCCCTTTCCCTCCTCCTTCCCCCACAGGCATATGTCTCCTAAACCCCAAGGAATCCCAGGAGACTTGCAATCTGGGGAGCAATAGGCAGTGGCAATTCTTCTCAGGCTACTCCCTGAACCTGATTCCAAGGTTTTGTTTTGTTTTTTTCTGACTTCTCAGAGAACTAAGGCAGCCCACCCTACGCTTTCCTATTGCTTCTTCTTTGCTAAGCCCCTTCTTGTGTTACTGTCCCTAGCTATGTAAATGTTCCTCATAGTCACCCGGACTCATGTTGTGAAATTTTTCCTGCACAAAGTCAAGAAACCACATACTACCAGCTGGCAAGGGTCAGATCCCCTTTCTGGTAAAAATGTAACACTTGAGAAGTTACAGTGGTGTGATAAGGATGGATGTACTAGTGGCATGATTTGGAGAGAATGGGAATTGTGGAAAGAGTATATGGTGACTAGCAGTATAGTCAACTTTTAAAACTTACCGTAAGGGATAAAGGGAAATGGGGCTATAGCTAGAGAGGGATATTGATAGGGATTTTGGGACTGGAACCCAGATTCTTTTGAAATAGGACCTTAAGAGCATTCATCTCAGATAAAAACTGCTGTTTGACCTGGAAGCTCACATAAATCCATCCCACATCACAAAGTTTATTTTCTTGTGCCTGAGGACCAGAACCATAAAAGATTGATTCCTATTGACTCAGTGGCTCCAGGAGTTTAGACTGAAGATGACCTTTAGAGATGATTAACTTTGCTCAATTTTACAATTTTCTTTCACAAGATAGGTCCACATCCCAATGTCTAGCAGGGGGTGGTTGGGATGGGAGATAAGGAGCAGTCAACAGGAATCATTGCAACCCAGTGAAACCCACCAACCCCTCCGCAGCTATTTGCAGATTTTAGAACAAGGAAAAAAATGTGGTTTGTATCTTTGAAAGGGGCTGCATAACCCTGAGACAGTGCTGTCGAGAGTATGTGGACTCCACCTGCGTGTGGTGCCTTCATGACCATCGCTGGCCAGCTCAATAAATCCTTGCTTGCTTATTACCAACTTAGCAGCCTCCGTGGTCATTTGCAACTGGTCTTGGAAGTCGCCCCACAACACTTTGTCTGCCGGGGTTGAAAAATGACTCCAGGGACAGAAAGTGGTATAGCAAAGGTGGAGATTTATTGAAGAACAAGTAGAGACTCCCACGAGGGGAGAGGGAAAGAGTCCCACAGAATGGACTCTTACATGGCGGGGGGAGGGTCCTACTGAGTTCCTTCTCCCCATGGCTTATAAAGGCTGCAGATTCTGGTACCTTGATATCCCCTCTGATATGTTACTATTCCCTTAGACTGGTTACTATAGTAACTCCTAGGATCAAAGGGGATTCTCACATGAGACATGTAAGATTCTCCCCCTTAACCCCTACATCCTTCCTTATAGTTTTTCTATTCCCTTTGGGCTTTCTTGTTCTCCTGGATGAAAGGCTTCCTTCTCTTTATTTTGTAAATATAGACTTTTTGCTGTTTCCAGTTTCCTCATTCTATAGAAATGTACCTGTTGCAGCTTTTCAGCTTCTCCTAGTCTATGGAAATGTACCTTCTGCTGCTTTGCAGCCCTGTGCTTCCTCCAGGAGCCCCCTAATTTCTAAAATTTCCTAAAACCTGTCTTTTTCACCCATAAATATTCCATTTTAAATATGGATATGAAAAAGCTTTAATTTTTAATATGGAGATTAATCTATGCAAATAAAATGATCCTGGAGAGAAAGGAAATTGCAAGATGCTATAGAGAGGAAAACAGCTCTTGAAGCAAAGTTCTTGTGATGGCAAGGAAAACAATATAACAGAACCTACCACAGCACTAAAAGGTTTGACCTTAGAAGTCCTCATAGTTCATCTGCAGTGAAGAGAAAATCAGTCTGTAGCTAGATACAAGGTAGTTAATATACTTGGTGGTGGGAATAGGGATTCGCTTCCTTAATTGCTTTATTTCTCAGGGAAATAATATTAGGAGTACATAAGCACATAATGGTTTAAATAAAGAAAATATAAACTATTTCCTTATGAGTAGGAGATTGAATTGAACAACTAAATCTCAGAAAACCCAGTTGAGACTTGTTGTAGCAATAAGCACATTGCATTTCCTTCTCTCTAACCAAGTCCAGCTGTGCACACAATATCTTATTGGACTCTTTATGATTAAAAAGATAAATTTCTATCTTAAGACAAGGAAATGTTACAACAACCAGTGGTACCTTAAGACAGAGTGCATACAGATTAGATATGTTAAAGTGAAGTGTTTCAGGTCATACCAATATAAACTTCAGTTTTTTCTTAATGCAGAATATACAAATGAAATAATTGACAATTTGAAAACTTAAAAACTTATTTGAACTCTCATCCAAATTAAGAATAAAAATAAGAATCAGTGCAGGAAAGGAAGAAATGCCTTAGAAATGGCTTTTTTTTTCTTTTCAGAAAAATGCCTTTGTATAAAGTGATTGTTAAGCCACTTTCAATAAAAGTGCTCCTGAGGAGATAGTGTCAAATATACTAGTAAACATCTATAGACTCATACATATCATAGAACTCAGCAATTACTCTCCTAGGTATCTAATAAAACAATTGAAAACACTTGTTTGTAAAGATATATACGTTTATGTTCATTGCTTCATTATTTACTACTAGAGGCCTGGTGGATGAATTCATGCACCAATGGGATCCATCAGCCTGGCCTGCAAAACTGGGCTGAAACTGACTCTCCATCAACCGCTGAGGGGTTCCGGATTGCAAGAGGTGCAGGTTAGGCCTATGAAACCCAACAGTGCACAACTAGTGCTAGGGAGGGACACAGGAGTTTGGACAGCTCAGGAAGGACAGCAGAAGGGTTCCGGAGCATGTCTGGTCCATCACACTCAGTCCTGATTGGACAGACTACAGCAGCAAGCTAACCTATCAGTTGGATTGCCTGACTCTGGTGGTCAGTGCACATCATAGCAAGCAGTTGAGCATCCTTAGCATATCATTACCATATTATGCTTTGATTGGTTGAAAGGATACCAGATGACCAGACACTTAGCATATTAGGCTTTTTTTTTATTATTTAGGATAGCTAAGACATGAAAAGAACCCAAGTGTCATTCAATGATAATTGGATAAAGAAGATGTGGTACATATCCTGGGGAGCAGGCCTAAGCCATCATTCAGACATTCCCAAGGGCTCCTGGACTGTGAGAGGAAGCAGGCTGGGCTGAGGGTCCCCTGTGAGTGCAAAAATTTCATGCACTGGGCCTCTAGTATACAATGAAATACTACTCAAACATTAAAAAGATGAAATATTGCTATTTGTGACAACATGGATAGGTCTTGAAAGGGTTATACTAAGTAAAATAAGATAGAAATAGACAAAAACCATATGATTTTACTCTTGTGGGATATAAAACAAAAAGCAACAAATGAACAAAAAGACAAACTCACACACAGACAATAAATAGTATGGTGGTTACCAGAGGGAAAGGAGGTTGAGGGGAAGACAAAGAAGATAAAAGGGGTCAAATATGTGGTGATAAAAGAAACTATACCTCAAGTTGAACATACAATAACATATACAGATGTATCATAAAGTCATGCACCTGAAATTTAAGTTATTATATATGTTATTCCAATAAATTTAATAACAAGTAAGTTGAAATGAACATCTACTAGATTCATAAAGGGTAAATAGAATTTATAAATGTGCTAATTAAACTAAGAAAAATTTTATTTATTTTATTCCTAGTTCTTTTCTAAGTCTCAACCACAGAGAGAACAAAAGGATAAATTAACCAGTTTGAGAAAAAAATAGAAAAAGAGAAAAGGACCATTCCCTGTGTGGCTCTGCCCAAATTTTTATTTTTTTATAAGGACATCAGTCATCTTGGATTAAAGGCTCATTCTACTGACCTTATTTTAACTTGATTATATTTGCAAAGACTATATTCCAAATAAAGTCACATTCACATAGTCACAAAGTCACATAGGTATGAGAATAAAGCTGCAGTGCACCTTTGTGGGGAAAACAATTCAATCTATAATAAACACCAAATCTTTATACATTAACTAGTGGCCTGGTGCACAAAATTCATGCACATTAAAAGGGAATTAATTAGAGGAAATATTTTAATATTGCTATATGCAATATGATAGAAGTGTCTGTCTGGCCCCATCCTCATTGGGCAACACCAAGACCAGGCCACCCCTCCCCAGGAACCCCCCTCAACATCCCCCACCCCCGTGAAGCCCCACTGGCCCCACTGGGCAGGAGACATAGTCTCACTTTCTGGTGCCAGGGCGAGGGTCATGACCTCAGGTCCCTGGCCCCAATCTGCACCAGGAAGCATCACTCAGACCCACTATGCCATGAGACCTCAGAACCATTGCACCACAGGACCCATCAATGTATCTCCTGGTGACCAGTCGTTTGGTCATTACAGATGAAAATAAAGTCATGCACTTAAGCAAGCACATTCATTTTCAATGCCTGAACTGTCTACATTCTGTAAATTGCAAAATAAATAAGATCTGCAGCCAGATAACATCATAATGTCAAGTTCTTTATGTAATGACACCATTCTCTCCACTCAGCATGCTCCATTTGAATGGATTAGATATATGTGACTCATATGAAAGGCACTGCTGCTTGCTCTAAATAGAGGAAGCATTGGCTTATTATCTAACACCAAAAAGTGGTTTAAGAGGTATATACTGACTTGAAAAACAGAGAAAAACAAAACAAAACAAAATGTTCAGTGTTGTGGATGGCAGAATTTTTTCCCTTTCCCTTTGCTTTTTTCTGCTTTTCCCATGAACCTATTTTGCACTCTGCCTCAATAGACACAGAAGACAAAATCAGGATGCTGTAATTTGCATTTTATAGTGTCATTTGAGTACAAAGAGGTGCTTTTCAACCTTTACTATTTTTTTTTTAAATCAATGCAGCTCAAACTTGCTCCCAATGTTCCAGGAGCCAAGCCAACATGGCTGTGTGGACACACCTTGCTAGGTGCTGTCAGGCTTCAGGGCTGGGACAGAGAACATGCCAGGTGTTGCTGGAAATGAATCAATTCTCCTCTCTACATAATAGGAGTCTTTTCATTATAAAATTCAAAGCAGCAGCCCTTTTCCATTACCCCCATCCCCAGTCCTCCTGGCCCAAAGGCATAGGAAGTGGCTGGGAGGATATTTACTCTTGGCTCTTTTGTAACTGAGCCCAGTGGCAGCTGCTTCTCTGAGCACAACCAGCTCAGGGCTAGCCACACCTGGAAGGCAAGCGGCAGAGCTCAGAGGCTCTGACCACGCCCAAGCTGGGCTTGGGACTTTCGCTGAAGGAGCCAGTTTAGGAAACCAGGGTGTGTGGTGGTTCCCAGCATGCTGTGTCGCATGGCAGCGGTTGGCTTCCCTCCACTCCTGTAGCTGGGGAGAGTTGAGGTTGGGAGATGGTGAAATTCGCTCACCTGTGGGAACTCAGATTTGGGCAGGGACCAGGGCTTGGCAGCCAGAGTGTATGGGTCACAGCAACCTTGGCAGGTGACTCTCCCCATGCCCAGACTCCACAGCCAGGGGGACAGGTGTGGGGGCTTCTCCTGAAGATTCTAGCACCCCTCACCCCCACCGTAACTCCGCACCCCAGGTCTCTGCCATCCCTTTTTCATTCACAGGTAACACTGGCTTGGTGTGCCCCAAGGCTTGGTGTTCAGATGCCAGTTCAAGATACTCCTGTTATGCCCAGAGTTCAGGGTCCCCAATAATCCACCACTAAGGAACCTTTTCCGATGCAAAAGTAAAGAGTCTTTATTCAAACCCGGGTTTGGGTCTCAACCTCTTTCTGGCACAGCAGTGAGGCGAGAG
The DNA here is from genome assembly GCA_004026805.1 of Lasiurus borealis. Taxonomy (NCBI): domain Eukaryota; kingdom Metazoa; phylum Chordata; class Mammalia; order Chiroptera; family Vespertilionidae; genus Lasiurus; species Lasiurus borealis. The sequence goes on along the minus strand of PVJN01009266.1, from coordinate 1,752 downwards.
AGCGAGCTGGGCAGGAACATTGAGTTTTATGGGGTAGGATAATTAAGGGGCTTAGGAAAGTGACAAGGGTTACAGAGATTGGTCACTTGAATTAGGGTCTTTCTGTGGTTTAGCCTTATTAGGACTCTCGCTGTGTTCCTGGAGCTTCATTGGTCCATTCGGGTGGGGGTCGGGGAAGTTAGGACATTGCTGGCACACCTGTGGCCCCTCCCAGAAAAGGGAGGGGGTTTAGGCAGGGGTCCCAGCCCTATAGGACAAGATGGAGGGGAGTCCCTTTCCTTTCACTCCGCCTCCTCCTGACACTTTGAGCCTAAGTGCCAGCAGGTACCTTTCCACTCGGTCTTGGTCTTTGGTCATTGTTGAGGTTTTTGGGACTCTGTAGGCCAAGAATAGCCAGGATCTTTGCCTCTGACTGATACTATTCCTGCAGCCTGCCTAGGCTACCCCCAGCCCTGGGAAAGCGTGGGGGCATTATCTGCCTGGGCAAAGGGTGGAGGATTGGGGGGTTGGCTAGCTACCCAACCTTCAAATGGGGTGGGAGTGGCTGATCAGGGGTGGGCCGGGGGAGGGCCTGGGTTTGCTGGCTCCTGCAGACATGCTGTGCTCACAGCTTCAGCGCAGCCCCTCAACCCCCTTTAGGGTTATAGGTCCATGCCCCTCCACCTGGGTGTCCTTCCATGCTGGCAGTTATCGCCCCTCCAATGCATTGTGCCTCAGCATCACTCTGCGCTCCTTGGGCTGTGCGCCTCCTGACCAGCTGCACTCGCTCAGGAGCCGCCCTTCAGACTGAGGCCTGTCCATGTGTTCCATCCCCGCCCCCATCCCCAATGCTGCAAGTCCACACCCAACCCCCCCACACCTGCTGTGATCAGTCCTTACTGAAGATGTGACGAACAATTTGCATATTCCTCTATTTTATAGAAGATTCTGTGTTGTTGTTTTAAATCAGCACTCAAGGTAAACCATATGCAGAGAGGATTATGCCATCAAGTATGCTGAGTGTTATGACAAAGAATGTCTGTTTATTTCCAAGATCATTTTATTAGATAAGAGTGATAAGAGTGTCTTTGTTCAATTTCCTTGTTTTGTTTACTATTGTTTGTGCAACACCTCTATTTCCTCAAGTCAGAATATTATGAAAACCCATTGTTTTTTATGAGGAAATATGAATTATCTTTCAGAATACAGATGTTTCAGAAAAATAACCAAGTTTCATTTTTCCTCTTCTTGTTGTATAAATATATTAAATTTAATAAAACAGTATTAAAAAAGAAAAAAATGCAATAAAAGAAGCCAGTGTTTGTCACCCAGGAGGAAAATTATGAACATGGTAACTTGGCAATATCTTAAAAAATATTTGGATGTTATAATTTAATAAAAGAGCTATAAATATGACAGCACAAACTATAAATGGCCCATAAAATAATATTTTATAAGAAAATGAGTCAAAAATCCATCTCTATTTTTATCACAGTAAATATGCAACTAAATTCTGCTTATACAGTAGGCACAAAATGTTCTTAGTTTCTTCAGTATGTGGCAAATTATATACCATAGTAATAGTAGTAGTTGGGTTTAAAATAAGGAATCAAATTTCGTAGCATATAATTAGAGATTAGCATGCCCCCATAAAATCTAAAGTTATGTTAGTATTAGATAAGTAAGGTTCAAACTATGCATCCTATTTATGAATTATATATAATTTGAACTTATAAAACTGAAAATTGCCTGTCTTCTGGCTTTTACTGATAT
>PVJN01009265.1:0-61640 GCA_004026805.1 Lasiurus borealis | reverse complement strand
CTGGCTGCTGGCCAGGGCCTCCATCCCTTCCCCTGGCCAGCCCAGTCCCCTGGTCAAACTCCCAGACTAACTCCCAGTCGAGGGGACAATTTACATACTATGCTTTTTTTATATTGGATGCTTATGTTCATATATTTAAGGTTCATTAATATTTCATTGAAGATTACAAAGACTTTTTGCTAGCATATAGAAGGGATTTGTCATATAGACTTCAGGACACTATTTTACTATTTTAATTGTTTAAATTTTATTTATAAAATTTTTATTTAATATCTTAATATTAAATATTTTTATGCTTTTCAAATAGATTGCTCTTTTTCTTTTCCTTTAAGATACTGACTTGGGGTCATCTTTTGGAATAACTATTATAAATGATACTAGAGATCTGGTGCATGAAATTCATGCACTGGGGTCAGGGGGGGGTCCCCTCAGCCCAGCCCGTGTCCTCAAGGGATGTCTGACTGCTGGACAGTCAGACATCATTCTCACAATCTGGGACACTCCTTGCACCTGTGACCATACTTTTCATACAGGTGAGAGGCATCTTGCTGTTATATGAACATCTACATTTTTTTTGCCCTAATAATAAAAAGTAGTACATAACATGATCCTTCTCAGGCAGTAATACCATTTTACTCATCTATGGGTGAAAAAATTGAAACAGAGAGAAGTAATTGGCTTTGTCACACAGTTATAAGTATCAGAATCACGTCTGACAACAAAATGTGCAAGCCAGAGTCCATGCATGTCATTGCTGCATCATCCTTTTTTTTCAGTGTTAGAGTAGCTTTGTCAGTTTTAATTTTTAAATCTAAGAGACTGTTCTCAATATATAGGGTAGGGTACCTAGGCCTGGCCAGCTATCGGGGACAATCTGTGGGATGACTGGTGGGTGGGGCAATCAGGGATCCCCTGCTGGCACCCACCTTGGCTGGCGGCCTGGTGCCACCCACTGGCCCAATCACTTCCCTCTCAGAGGCAGACATTCAACACAGGAGCTACCCCCAACCAGGGGCTACTACTGCATTGAGGGTCTGCCCTGTGGTGGTCAGTACACATCACAGCGACCGGTCATTCAGCTGTTTGGTCAATTTGCATATTAGGGTTTTATTATACAGTGTTACCTCAAGATACGAGTTCAGTTTGTTCCGTAACCTTGCTCTTATATCAAGTTGCTCGTATCTCAAAGCAAATTTCCCCATTGAAATCAATTGAAATGCCGTTAATCTATTCCAGCCCGCCAAAATGCGACCCCAGTTGTTCTTGTTACGTGTTTTTGAATAAGAAAAATGTATTTATAAGTGACAAATATTGTATAAAAACATAATAAAAGAGAATGTAAAGGAATAAACTGGTTTACACTCTTAATGCTGCACTTTATCCCTAAACTGAATGTAACTTAAGTAATCTTCACTGAACTTAATTGCTACTGGTCTTTGCATTTTTTGCCGATTTCAAAAACAACGTGTCCAACGAGGTTTGCCTCTTCCTCCCTTTCAGAATGTTTCTGAAATGGGTGAGGCAAGTTTCATTGAACAGCTCCGATGCACGACCAGTAGCAACTTTTTCGGGTGTTTCTTTTCCACGAAGTGTGATACTCTCTCCCACATTCCTAAGATCTCCTTTATCTCACTTGTAGAGATCTCCTCTACCTCTGGTTCCTCCTCGAAACCAATTTCTTGGAGAACCTCCACATGTTGCTGAGACTACAACTCTTGTAACTCCTCCATGGTGAATTCCAGAGAGTGCTCCTCGATAAGCTCATTCACGTCTCTCTCATCCACCTCCAGGCCCATGGATTTTTCCAGAGACACTATCTCCTCCTCCACTGGCACCTCGGGTTTGAATCCTTCGAAGGTCCTTTTGGCTACGGCCTCAGGCCACAGCTTCTTCCATGCAGAGGTCAAAGTCCTCGTTGTAACACCCAGCCAGGCCTGATCAATAATTCTGAGGCATATCACGATGTTAAGTGGTTCTTCCAGAACTCTGGAAGGGTGAGGTTTGTGTTCTCCGTCACCTCAAAGCAGCGCCGGAACAGGTGCTTCATGTACAGCTTTTTAAAATTAGAAATCACCTCCTGATCCATGGGCTGCAGGATAGGAGTGGTGTTGGGAGGTAGGTAGACAACCTTTATAAACTTGAACTCTTCGAGGAGTTCATCTTGGAGGTTCGGTGGGTGAGCAGGAGCATTGTCGAGGACGAGGAGGGCTTGCATGGTTAGGTTGTTTTCCTGTAGATATTTCTTAACAGAAGGGCCCACTCCACAGAGAACTGTCTGGTGACCCATGCCTTCGGGTTTGCCCTCCACATAACTTGCAGTTTATCTTTTAAAATCTTATGTGACTCAAAGACTCTGGGGTTTTCCGAATGGTATATGAGCAGAGGCTTGATCTTGCAGTCGCCACTCGCATTGGCGCACAGTGCGAGAGTTAGCCTATCCTTCATGGGTTTGTGGCCTGGCATCGCCTTCTCCTCTGCCGTTATAGAAGTCCTATTCGGCATCTTCTTCCAGAAAAGCCCTGTCTCGTCACAGTTGAAGACTTGCTGGGGGATATATCCTTTGGCTTCTATCAGTTCAGAAAAAGTTTTGAGGTAATCCTCAGCTGCCTTCACATCCGAACTTGCTGCCACACCATGCCTGACGATGGAGTGAATGCCGGACCTTTTCCTGAAGTTATCAAACCAGCCTCTACTGGCTTTAAATGAGTCTTCCGGTGCTTCGTCCGTGGAAGTGCGCGGGGTCTGCTCCAGCAAATCACCGTAAATTGCTCGTGCCTTTTCGCATATGATACCCTGTGTTAATGTATCTCCTTTAAGCTGCTTCTCCGTCACCCACACCATCAGTAGACTCTCCATGGAGAGAGCTACGGAGCTTAGAAATTATTGTAACGCCCTTAGCTGACGTTATACACTTTCTCGACTCCTTTAGTTTAAGCACATTGCATATCGTTGAAGTACTACACACATATTGTCTCTCCAAGTCAGCCACTCGCACACCTTGCTCATATTTTTCTATGATTTCATGCTTTAATTCAATAGACATTAACCCCTTCTGAGCACTGACCTTCCCACTCGCTTTCTTCGGACCCATGGTTATAAAAAGAAATGTGATAAAGTATGTAAATGCACAAAAGATGCTTCGATAACGAGGTAAACAAGCACACTGACTGAGTCGTGGTAAACTGGTGGGTCGTGTGCAGCTGGCTGATTTGCGCGATTACTGGTATCTCAAATGTTGCTCATATTTCAAAGCAAAAAATGGCTCACTCGACAACTCGTATCTCAAAAATCTCGTATGTTAGGGCACTCATATCTCGAGGTACCACTGTATAAGGTTATATAGACAAATACTTCCATTGCCTTCTAAAATACATTTTATAGTAAAACTATTAACAGTTTAATCTGGAATTTAATGGCATTTACATTGTTATTGTAAATGAGGTCTTTTTTCCTTTTTTATATATTCTAAGTGGTTATTGTTAGAATCTATTTTAGCTTTATTGTTTGCCTGCAATTTGGTTGAATTTTCTGTTTGGTTCACTCTCCCTGGCTCCCAAAGGCTGTGCCAGGTGAAAGCTGGGAGGGAACGGGGCAGCCCATTATTCTTCCTGGGTGTCAGGGCTGATATGTTTTTTCAGAGACAGTGGTTGGATCATGATTTAATCTGCACTGATTGACCTCTGGTCCATGCTTACTGGCTAGTAGAATCTGCTGGGGCTCCCTGCCTATCACACAGGCAGGATTTTCCTTTATGCCCTGAACATGATCCTGGGGCTAGTCAGGTGGCTCCTCACTTTAGTCTTGCCAGCACTGTTTCTTGCAGAAATCCTTTCTAATTTGGGAATTCCCTACACATCATTTATAATATGAATGGAATTTGAGAGGCAGAGAGAATTCAATATGGGAGCTCCATTTTTACCTTGAACTAGATCATTACAGTTAGTTTGTTGGTTCTTCTATGAATCTTCTATTTTAAAGAGTCAACAGAAAGGAAATTGTAACACTTAAATAGAAATAGTTGTTTCTAGAATCTGCGCTTGCCTTTGTCTCTACCCACTTCCTACTGCAGTTCTATGCTATGTTTTGCTATGAGTAATGAGTGGTCTGAGCAAGAGATGAGGAATTGGTATATGCATTTACTGGTGTGGCTTCCCGGTTGCATGAAGAGACTCATAATCTGCAGGGAGGGGACAGATTGTTATTTATTTATTTATTTTTCTGGTGCAAATGCAAGTCATTGAACTACCTATCCCAGGTGCATCTGCAAAAATGATGCCTGTTTCTAATTAAAGGGTAAAACTCAGTTGTTCACTTTCAGGAGTTTCAGGCAGGAAGGGACTATTACATTGTCGAAGGTTTTAACATAAAAAAACACTGAAATCTGGAAAAAATTTTTGAGTTTATTGGAGCCAAACTGGGAAGCAGAACCTCAATGAGTTGAGATAATGCTCTGGAGAACAGGGAATTCATATCTCGTTTTTATAAATTATTATCAAAAGGAAAATACATAAGTGGGTTACATAAAATTCATTGTTGATAGACTAAGGAGAGTTGGATAAAGCAAAGGTGGAAACCTCTGGGATAGGATAAAGAGTAAAATGATGGACATATGCTTTTTTACATAGATGGATACAGGATAGTTCAATCTAGTTAACAGTTAAAGATTAACTTGATAACAATAACAATGAGGCAATGTCCTATTGCCATTTGTTGTGCCCTGAGGGGTCCAGAAAAAAAAAGAAAGGGAAGTTACAAGTTACCCAGACATTTCACATATATGTCATCTTAGATGCAAAAAGACAAATGGGCTAGTAAAATTCTAAATTGATCTTTGTCATAGAAAATACTGGCCTAGGACATGACTGCCCATTATAACTTTTTTAAAGTTAAAGTTTAATTTCAGACTATTCTTTGTGGTTACTCTAGATCTCTGATCTTGTAAAACCTCCATGCAGACCTTCCCTGAGCTTGTCCGGTTAGCTTGTAACACTTTTCATCCACAAAGGAAAGAAGGTTTCCCAGTACTACAGAAATCACAGCTCATAGGAGCCTTCATAATGGTTTCTTCTATGCGGCTATGCAGAGAGATTGCTGACACTGCCACCACTTTCTTAATGGCTACCTCAGGAATAGCTCCCTAGTTGCATTTCTAGAAAGAATGGCCACAGGGCACAAGGATGTAGAGGGGGAGGGAGCTACCTAGCTGAATATTATATTGTGTAAAGTTTGTGATCTAAATGGCCCGGCCTCAAGATATAGATGTTGTGAGGGGCTGAGAACAGGGTTGGAGAAGAGTAATTGACTTTCCCTTTTTCTGAGAATAGAGTTGCCAAGACTGTGGGACTCAGGGAGGGCAGGGTGGTTGTTATGCTCCTGTTTCATTAGTAGGCAAGAAAGTTGCACCCACTCACCCAGTTTCTCTGAGTACATACCTAGAATTCAGGCTACGCTTTAAGTCCAGCCAAGAGTTTCTTCTCCTTTACCATAAATAGAAATACCAGGCTTACGAGATAGTTTTTTGAGCTTAAGCCTTCTCCGCTGTTCGGTGCTGAGCTGCAGATCTGCTGGGATATTTTCTGTTACATGAGCAGCTTGGCTTCCATTCTGAATATTTTATGCATTCTGTGCATGCTTCACAGAATAAGAGCTTGTATAGCGATGGATTCATAGCACACACATTGGCAGTGTTCCTGGACTGTTTACTTTAATGATATCATTAGTAATTAGCCCTTAAAGTCAAAATTTAAATAAAATTTACAAAAAAGCGTCTGCCTCAGCTAATAACTGGAGCTGGGCCTAAAGAGGAACTATATAATTAGGCAGGGCAATTGTTGAGAGGAAATTAAGTGAGCAGAAGAGCACAAAGACCTGTGTTCTGTCTCTGTAGCTTTGAAAAATTCTATAATGCCAAACGAGTATAAAAGAGCAGCATATGAAATGGGTAGAATCAATCAATATTTCTTTATCCTATTTATTGAAGTACTTATTATTTACCCAAGCGCTGTGCTGACTATACAAAAGAGAGGGAGGGAAGACAAGTTATTTACTTAATACCTCTGTGTGGCAGATGTAGTTACCTTACAAACACTTCATTATCTTTAATTTTGATAGTATTCTGTAAAGTAGAAATTTTATAGATGAAGAGTTTACAGATAAAGAATCACTCAATAGCCCTAACTGGTTTGGCTCAGTGGATAGAGCATCGGCCTGCAGACTCCAAGGATCCCAGCTTCAATTCCAGTCAAGGGCATGTACTTTGGTTGGGGGCACATACTCAGTAATGGATGTGCAGGAGGCAGTTGATGGATGTTTTTCTCTCTCATCAATGTTCCTAATTCTCTATCCCTTTCTCTTCCTCTCTGTAAAAAATCAATAAAAAATATTTAAAAAAAAGAAACACTCAATAGATGAAATAACAGTGCCCCCCAAAAATAAATGTGATGTCAGTGTTATTGAATATATATATATATAAAATGTATTTTTACCCTGTTTTTCATATGGTGGAATCAAGGCTCCAAGGCATTATTTAATCTGGCTGAGGGCACATATTTACATATTTTTTTGTATTCAAAATGAATATCAATGTTTCAGTAAAGATTTTTAGGATATTCTAGCCAAGGCAGAGTTTATGGCTCTCTTCTCTGTTATCATAGCAACCTAAGTAAATATTTTAATAGCATTCACCATATTACACAATCATTACTATATAGATGCAGCTCTTTTTCTTTCTTTCTTTTTTTTCTTTACTTTTTTATATATTTTTTAATTTTTTAAATTAAATCTTTATTATTCAGATTATTACATTTGTTTCTCTTTTTTTCTCCCTCTATAGCTCCCTCCATCCTGCTCCCACCCTTCCCTCTACCCTTACCTCCCTGCCATTGACCTCATCCATAGGTGTATGATTTTTGTCCAGTCTCTCCCTGTACACCCCTCACCTCCTTCCCCCTGATAATTATCAGTCCATTCCCTTTCTGTGCTCCTGATTCTAGTATATTCACCAGTTTATTCTGTTGATCAAATTTTTAATTCACTTAATTTTTAGGTTCACTTGTTGATATGTATTTGTTGTTCATAATTTTTTGTCTTTTACCTTTTTCTTCTTCCTCTTCTAAAAGAGTACCTTTCAGCATTTCATATAAAACTGGTTTGGAGTTGATGAACTCCTTTAGCTTTTTCTTATCTGTGAAGCTCTTTATCTGCCCTTCAATTCTGAATGATAGCTTTGCTGGATAGAGTATTCTTGGTTGTAGGTTCTTGCTATTCATCACGTTGAATATTTTTTGCTACTGCCGTCTGGCCTGCATCGTTTCTGTTGAGAAATCAGCTGACAGTCATATGGGTGTTCCCTTGTAGGTAATTAACTGTTTTTCTCTTGCTGCTTTTAATATTCTCTCTTTGTCTTTTTGTTCTTGGCATTTTAATTATGATGTGTCTGGGTGTAGTCCTCTTTGGACTCCTTTTATATGGGGTTCTGTGTGCTTCCTGGACTTGTAAGTCTATTTCTTTTACCAGATGTGGAAAATTTTCAGTCATTATTTCTTTAAATAGGATTTCAGTATCTTGCTCTCTCTCTTTCTCTGGCACCCCCACAATTCTGATGTTGGTACGCTTGAAGCTGTCCCAGAGGCTCCTTACATTATCTTCACATTTTTTTATTCTTTTCTCTCCTTGATTTTCCAGTTGAGTGTTTTCTGATTCTTTATATTTCAAATTTTTGACTTGATTCTTGCCTTCCTCTAGTCTGCTGTTAGGTCTCTGAATAATATTTTTTTTATTTCATTCATTGTATGTTTAAATTCTAGTTGGTCCTTTATCATCTCTAGTTGGATCTTTTTCATCTCCTCTTGGGACTCACTAATTTTATCCAATTTTTCTAGGATATTCTTGAAAAACCTTATCAGCGTGGTTTTGAACTCTATCTGGTCATTTCTTTTCCTCCATTTCTTTTGTTTGTGATCCCTTCCCTTGTCTCGACATTTTTACTATGCCGGGAGAACTTCTGTGTTGGATTCAGCCTTATGATACCAGACTTGCAAATCTCTAAAGCCTCTCTGTTGAACTTGGGATGGGTGGAGTCTCAGGGCTTAATAGACTGCCTTGCCTTCCAGTCGGCCCTGCCATCCATGGCCCTTAAGTCTCATGTGACTGGGTAATGGCTGGAGCAATCCCTGTGCCAGCGCGCTCTCTAGATTACTGCCCCTCTGGCTCCCCTGCGCTCTGGGACCATATGAGTCTGGGTCCCCAGGGTTTCACCCGAAACTGGGGTTTAGTGGAGTTAGAAATGGCACAATTGGGAGGGTCTGTCTCCCCCCCACTCTCGAAAGCCAGCTGCACAATTAGCAGTCTGTCCCCTGTGTGCAGGGCTGTGCGTGCCACCAGACTTCCGATCTTTTGCAACTCCCATAAATTTCCATGTACTTCTCCCTTTTCACAGTCCAAACTCCCCTCCCCCCCCCCGTATGAGTTTCGGCTGGATCTGGGGTTTAGTGTCGTAGGATAAGGAGTTCAATGCCATTGGGAGTCTCCGATTCTCTCCCGCCAGAGAAAGCCAGCCAGGTTCTCAGGCACCCGCTTTCTGCATGAGTGCGTCTTCATATCTCAGCTTTTTGCAGCTCCTCTGGGTCTCTGTGAGCCCCTCTCTTTCCTTCTAGTTGTAGAATTTCCACTCAGCCAGCTTTCCTGTGGTTTTGGATGATCTCCGTTCTGTCTTTTAGTTGTAGTTTTGAAATTGTTGTGCGAGGCAGTAGTGTAGGTGTTTACCTATGCCACCATCTTGGATTCCTCTAGATGCAGCTCTTTCTGAAGGCCATTGCCATTAGCCAGCAGTGCCTGCCATATAAAAAGGTTCTTAATAAATATTTGTTGAGTGAACTGATTAATAGAGCTTTGTGAAGATCACTGACTGGTTCTAGAGATCTGGTGTGTCTACACTGTGAAGGCTATTCTAGAGAGGATTCTCTTTGCATTTATACAAAGGTGGGTGTCATTGCCAGAGCCTTCACTTACTTTTTTTGGCTGCTCTGGTTCAGTGCCCTTTGGTACAGATCTAGTGTTAGAAACAATGACAAGAAGATCTTTTCTACAAATAAACTGTCTCTCATTTACTTTCGTTTAGAAAGGCAGACGCAAATTCTATAGTCATAACTTTAAAGGCAGAGAGAAAAGAGAATTGGTGGAAATAATAACATTATTATTAATATTATGTTAATAATATTAATGATCATAACAACAACAATAATAATAATAGCAGGGTGGTGAATGTTCATTGATTGTATTTAATTATATTGTTAATTCTCAATCTCATTGATTATGTGCGCATCTCTAGGCTTCCTTATCAGGCGGGTATTCAATTCTCACCATCAAGGCTAATTTAGGTGAATATATAATTTCATTAGTCTTTCAATATTTAAAAGATTCCATAAATGTCAGAAGGCTTGCTGACTTGGTTAGAAAGCCAGCATCCAGGTACTATCTAAATAGTGACAAAGAATCAACAGAATACTGAGACCTGGTCTTGGAAAATCAAGCCTACAGAATACCAGGTGAAGTCACTACACAATTATGGTTAAGACTGTGGACTTTGAAATCTAACTGATCCTAGATTTTTTTTAATGTATGTTAATAATTTATTGAAGTGAAATTTGAATAACATAAAATTAACCATTTTGAAGTGAACAACTTAGTGACATTCACAATGCAACCATATCTACTAATTTGAAAACATTCCTTCACCTCTTACTTATTAATTGGTTCATTTGCATTCCTCCTCCCCCCAGTGCCTGACAAGTACCAATCTGTATTTTGTCTCTGTGTAGTAATCTATTCTTCATATTTCATATAAATGAAATCATATAATAAATGAGCTTTTGTGTCTGATTTCTTTCACTTAGCATAATGTTTTGGAGGTTCATCCACATAGTAGTAGATGGTACCAGAACTTCACTCCTCTTGATGACAGAACTAGAGGCCTGGTGCATGAAATTTGTGCACTGGTGTGAGGTCCTCAGCCCAGCCTGCCAGCTCTCACGGTCTGGGAGCCCTCAGGGGATGTCCTACTGATGAGTTAGGCCCACTCCACATGGAGGCAGGAGGCAACCAGCTGATCAGGGGAAGGCACCACCCCATCATCCTGCTGCAGCTGCCATTGCCAGCCCCTGCAGCCACCAAAATGTTTTCATCAACATGAACTCCAGTCCCTTCACCACAAAAAAATGACAACTTTCTTTAGGCATTTTTAAGATGTCTCTTTCATAGGATATAACATTTCTTTCTTTCTTTTTCTTTTTATACTCACCCCCTGCTGCCACCCACCTCCAGTTCCCTCTTTGCCATCAGGCTATCAGAGCCTGCTGACCAGGTAAAGAACCAAGAGATGGTCAGTGCACCTTATAGTGACTGGTCCAGTGGTTGTTCTTGTCATTCTGCCATTAGGGTCAATTTGCATATTACCCATTCATTATATTATGTAGGATAGAGGCCTATGCATGGATAGAGGCTGACTGGCCTGACCTGAAGGTGACCCAGGATCGGGGTTGGTCCCTGTTGGGGGGAGGGGCTGGCCTGGACAAGGGGCTACAGGCAGTTTGTAAGCCAGTTACGCCCCTGGCTTTGTCAGGAAGGACATCCAGAATGACGTCCAGAAGACATCCAGTCTCTCCAGTCTAATTACCAAATTGTCCTTTTATTAGTATAGATTTCTAGGATGTGAGATTCATGTGAATAAGGATTTTGTTTCATTCACTGCTACAATCCTAGCATCTGGAAGAGTATCTGATACATATTAATCATTGAGTAGTGAATAAAGGAGTTGAATGAATGAACTCACCTCCAGAGAAAAAGAAGTTGAACATAATGAACATAAATAAAAATAGGATTTACAATGAGGCAGAATTTTATTTTCAATACCAGTTCTGTCACTTTGCAGCTGTGTGATCTCAGTAAGTTATTTAAACTCTCTGGACCTTGGTTTGGAAGACACAAAATGGGCATAATAATATTTACCTTCCAAAGTCATGAAGAGGCTTGGCTGATAGGAATATGAATCCCCTTGTTGAGCAGGGGGCAAACACTGAGTATGGTACTTAAGTAATAACAGCTATTGAGGCATTCATCTTATATAAAAACTGCTGTTTGAAATTTTAACCTTGCTATTGGCTTCTGTCAATGCTTGCTTGCTTAAATAATAAGGAAAATGAGACTATTTTCACTTCAGAGAGGCCATTAAACCTTTCCTGGACAAAATTATCAGTGCTGGCACCAGGCCAGGCTTTTGGTTAAGGTCTCAAGGCCTCAGCACATAGGGGCCCTTTCAGAATTTGCAAAGGGGCGGAAAACATTCCATATTTGGGAGAAAAAGAAGGTAAAAACATATAAATACAGAAATTTTCTGCATGTTGGGGCCCAGAATTTGAGAAACATTTTCCTCTGGACCCGTGCTTATTAAATGTAACTCCAAACTCTCTGAGCATGGTTTGGTTATTCTGATTTTCTGTAACACTATTGCTATGGCAATTGTTTTCCTGCCCTCAATTAGGTTAAATCTCATGAAAGACTTCTTCCTTAGAAGGCTCATAGTGATAGTATTGAAATTGCTTGGTGTCTGACTCTACAGAAGACTGGATATTCCTAAAATTGTTCAGCTCATTTTCAGGGGTTACTTTCTCATGTTTATTGTATTTCCCCTGCAAAGAAAGTGATTTTTGGTTCCTGAGACTATACTATAAGGACATATAGAAAAGCTACACTAAGGACTGATCAGCTGAAGCTAGCTTGCTGCCATGAACATCATTTTGAATCTGAAACTTAGCAAACAAATTTCATTGGTCAAATACAATTTACTCAGTGAATTGCTGAGAGCTTAGTAAAATTATTTGACAATTCTTAAATGGCACTGCGGATGATTTAATCACAATGCATACAGAGGAAATAACACAGATTACCTAAACCATACTTCTGCTCAATCCCATTACTTTGTATTCACTGCTGCCACATGCAAGTCAAGTTCTACCCCAGGGTTTACATTGTATAGCATCTGATCTCAAAATTGGGAAATGGAAGTTGCCTTGGTTACAAGAGGACTGGCTTGGTACACAGCCAGGTATAAATGGTTGAAGTTTATTGTTGGGTTCTGCTGATGTGCTCTTTTTGCTTGGATTCTGGAACCCCGTCCTCACAGTTTCTCTTGGCTCCCAGTTCTACCACAGGCCCTTGTGTGATGTTCAAGAACCCTCAGCAATCAGTCTTTCAGACACATATGAGTTAAAGATCCTAACATAACTATCCACGAGATTGACTTCTAGTAACTAAATTTGCACTAAAAATAAAGAACAATTTAAACCAGATTTAAGAAATCGCCGCAGCAAGAAGGTAGATAGGCACCTGGAGACCTAGGTTCTTAATTTTCATGTTTATGCATTATCTCTAATGCTGAGTGGTGAAGGTGAAATCTACGTAAACTCTGCAATTTGAGAGTTAAACTGTTGCTGCTCTTGTTTTACACAGTGCATTTATTGTACCCAGTTTGTACTCAGTATATATGTTTTCCTGCACAATGGTTCTGATACACTTCTTTTTCCTCTGATGTTGAGTCAGCAGGCATGGTACCCCAGCAGTCTTCCCCTTGTTACCAAGTTGCATTATCTAGTTGGTCATCAAAAGATTAACCAAAGGGTTTAAAAATTGAAAAGATTAACACAGAGGAACAGCTGAGAACCAGCAAGGATGGGTGGGGGGGACTAACCAGCTCTGTAACTTTCATTCCTCTCCTGTGACAGCTTCCTCCTAGTGGATTCCAAGCCACTGCCCCCCTCCCAGCCCCCCCCTCTCTCAGCCTGAGGCAAGACAGTCTTACAAACCCAAGTTGCAGAAGCCACTTTGCCTTCTTGTCACGTAAAATAATGTCCTAAGGCCCTGAAACATAAAGAAAAAGATCTTAAATATAGCCACAAAAATCCTCCCATCTTTCTCTTTGTTTTTCTTAGTAACCTAAATGTGCTTAGTTCCACCCAGCACTTTCCAGGGACAAGTCTTTATTTAAAGAAGAGCCACTTTTAGATTTGGATTCCAGTTTTTCACTGTGTTTTAATCAGGGAACTGAAGATATGTTAAAGAAAGTTATGCCTATGGGTGAAACTCAGTTTAGATGCCATGTTAATTTTGCTTTCTATCATCGTCTGCTTCCCACACTTATTCTGGACTAAAACAAATCAAAATAAAGGGGCTGAACATACTAGTAAGTAAATGAGATGGAAAAAAAAATCAGATGTTCTGATATGGCCGGATATGAATGAAATGCATTTAGTGTCTCGCGGCAAACAAAACTGCACAGATGGCAATGAAGCCAGGTCATTTATTATGGACAGGTGTTGAATTTCAACTCTGTGTTGAGCACTCTGCATATCTTATTTTATTTATTCTCCAAAGCAACTCGGGGACATAGAAATGATAACATAGAAAATGAAGGTAATAATACATAGTCCACAAACTTCAGGAAGCGCTTTAATGAGATGTTTAAGCTGATGGCAACATGCCTTGAGCAAATGTAATTGATGCATAATAATAATTTATTCCCTTTTCAATTTGACATAAAAGAAAACTGAAGCTTTTAGTGAAGTCAAGTCACTTTCCTAAGAGTGATACAGCAGTTTTAGAACCCAGATGTTATGAAATTCCCTTGGAAAAAGGATTTTAAGACCTGTATTCCTGTGATTTTGACATGAGATTTTTCCAGCTCTCAGAAAGCAGGGGGATAAATAGACAAGTATGGCAATAAGGATCTGTGCTTTCTCTTTCAGCACTGACCATACACTTGCAACAACAGAAAAAGGTACAGGATCTGAAATTCCCTCTTAAAAGTCTATTTCAACTTTGAATTAAACTTGCTGATATTTTTAATCTCAATGACTTTTACAGTAAACTGAGATATGTCTAAAATATTTTAAGCAGTGTTATTCATAATGGTCTAAATTAGAAAAAAAACACATGTTCATAAATAGTATCCATCCTTCTCCTTTTTTATTTTTATTATTATTTTTTTTACAGCTATCTAGTCATTCAGACTTTCTGTTCTTTTCTTTTTTCTATTTATTTATTTGTTAATCTTCCCCCCAGAAAATTTTTTCCATTTATTTTTTAAAATAATTATTTTTATTATTGAAAATATTACAGATGTCTTTTCTCTTCCTATCCCAACTAACTCCTCTCTCCTGCGCTCTCTCCCCTCCCCCCCGCATCAAGCCTAGGGCACTATTGTCTGTATCCATGGTTTATGCATATATGTATATAAATTCTTTGTTAATCTCTTCTCACCTGCTCTTCTCTTCTCCCTGCTGAGATTAATCAGTCTGTTCCATGCTTCTATTTTGTTCTGATCAATTTTGTTTGTTAGTTTATTTTGCTCATTAGATTCCAATATGAGTTAAATCATATGTACTTGTCATTCTCTGATTGGCTTATTTCACTTAATATAATGTTCTCTAAGTCCATCCATGCTACTTCAAAAAGTAAGAGATCCTACTTTTTTTGTTATTGCTGTGCAGTATTCCATTGTGTAAATGCACCACAGTTTTTGTAGCCACTCATCTACTGATGGGCAGTTGGGCTGTTTCCAAATCTTGACTATTGTAAATAGTGCTGCTATGAACACAGGAGTGCACATATTCTTTCTCATTGGTGTTTCGGGTTTCTTAGGATATATTCTTTTTAATTCCTTTTTTTTTTTTTTTACCTCTAAGTGTCTCCCATTCTCTCCTCACTTTGCTGTAAGGAAACACTATACTCCAGTGAAAATAAATGGCTGCTATACTTTCATTAGACAAGCACACAGAATAATCTCAGAAATATAATGAGCAAAAGAAGGCAGAAAAAACTACATTCAAAATACTATATAATTTCATTTATATAAAGGTAAAAGATAGGCACAACTAAATTACATTTTTGGAGGTTCACAAATAAGTATTAAAAATATTACAAAAGTTGGAAAAGTAGTTACCATAAAAGTTAGGTGAAGGTTGTTCCCAGAGGTAGGAAAAAATATTTATTAAGAATGGTATGCTGAGTACTTTTTGGCTACAAAAATGTTCTTATGTCCTTGAAGGTGGTTTTAGAGATGTTTACAATAATTGTGTATATTTTATACATTTTCTATATGGTTGGTATATACATTTCTCAATAAAAAAGGTTTAAAAATAATAGAAACATCCTATTGAGAAGATATATTCCTTTGATGAAAGAAATAACAGAAGTTGTTAGAAAACTTGTCTCCCATCTTCATTATGCACCTTTATCCCGTGTTGGAATGGATGCGAGTCCAGTTCTGCATGGCCTGTGGTCTTCCCTTGTCACTCAGCGATCTGAGCCGGTTATGGGCCTATGCTACTAGGGAAAAGCTTTCATGCCAAAGAAGAGGGGAGAGCTGAAAATGATTTAGATAATGCTTGACACTATTTTTTCAAAAGAATAATGGGGAAGTGAATCATTGTAGCAAGATTAACCCTTAGGATCCTGCAAATTCTAATAGAATAAACCAAAGTAGATGCAGACCTCAAAGAAAAAATAGGCTCACTTTCAGTCGGTTTGGAACATGAAGTTAGTCTCACTCCAAAATTTGTTACATCACCATTAGTAATCTAGTTGTTTTGCACAGTTACTAAACTTATTTTGGGGGCTTGTTCATCTGTGGGATTAGCTGTGCCTGCCTAAGTCCCCAATATAAGGGTCTGAGGGTGGGCTTGTAGTTGAGTAAGCCTGCAAATGGAGTTTTTTAGACAAAAGAAGCACAGAGCTCAGATGATCTAGAATAACTTGACTGAAAGCAGCCCTGGGGGCTGTAGAGACCCAGCCGAAGAGGCTGGGAAGTTGGCTTCGATGGGATGTAAGATTGTCTGTCTCTGAAGTCAGGGCCTGGACTGCTTGTCTCAGGGAAAGCGTGGCATTTGTATTGAGATCCAGAATGAGGATGGAGTGAGAGCAGGCTCCAAATGAAACTAATTTTAAAAGAGAGGAGAATCTGTCCATCAGCTTGAGGTTCTTATATATCCTCAGGTTTCCTGGTGAATCTGTAGGACCAGGACTGAGCCCTGACAATGTGGCCTTATTCAGAGTCAAGCATGCATGCTAAACAGCTCAGGAAACAAGGTGTGCTAGTGGGGAGGGGCTTACTATTCACTGCAGGAGGCCTGTGAATTCTAAGGCAAATGAGATTTTCCCTCCTTCACTCCTATGTCTGGAGTTGGGCCTGATTCTTTAGAAAAAGAAGATATCACCACTGGCTTCTAAACAGCCTGAGACATTTTGATGATTAGTAGATTATTCTGTTTGTTAAAGATCATGTAGAAAATTATAGAGCCACTTCCTCGTTTTAATTCACTGAGTTTCTTACATCAAAGCAGAAACATTGGGTCCTCTGCCTGTTGTAATTGTTGGCAGATGATGCATAATCTGACTTGCTGAAATATAAATAATAACAATCTGGATGTATTTTAACAGGGGGTTATTGAGGCACATTTGCTAGCTGTGTGATGCTAAATTTCAATAGCTTTTTGATGCCAGGATTTCCTCATTTCTAAACTGGAGATAACCAGTTCTCGAAGACTGTTGTGAGGATCAAATAATATTTTACACACATACACACACACAGTTTCTCTCATTTTATTTAATCCTACATAAATATAGCATACAACATCATACCATGCTCAGTGACAAAGGCACAATGCCATGCTTTTTCTAAATGTTGGGGTTCAGTTAAACACCTCTCCGATAGGACAATGAAGTAATACCAATTTTAAAAGAACATTTTGGAACGTAAGGTCTGTGGTTTATGATGTATGGGGAGTTGTAATATATGAAAAAAAACATAGACATATTTAAAAAAATTAAGCTAGGTTTCCTTTAGAGATCAGGTGCCCTTCTTATAATTTGCAAAAGGAAAACTTCCTTGATTTCAGTGGATGAAATGGCTGAGCAGATCAGAGCTCTTTTTATAATTTAGTCTTTACTTTTATCAGTTGAATGTGACGATAGTTTAAGGCCATATAGTCCTATAAGATTCATAGATAAAACTTACAGCAGCCTGCCCCTGCTCTCTCATGTATCTCTGCTTTCATATCTCTAAATGTCATACTAGAGGCTCAGTGCAAGAAATTCTTGCATGGAGGGGAGGGGCCCCCTCACCCCTGCATCCTCTCCAATCTGAGATCCCTCTTGCAATCTGAAACCACTGACTCCTAACCGCTCCCCTGCCTGCCTGATCATCCTAACTGCCTAACTGCTCTTCCCTGCTAGCCTGATCCTCTGCCTAACTGCTCTTCCCTGCTAGCCTGATCCTCTGCCTAACTGCTCTCCCCTCCTGGCCTGATCCCCCTAACTGCCTAACTACCATCTTCTCCCTTCTCCCTTTTCCTTTCTCCCTTCTCCCTTCTACTGCAGTGCTGACCTTCTCACCTTCTCTCTTCTTATGGGATGCTGGCCTTCTCTCTTCTCCCTTTGCCCACAGTGCTGCCTTCTCCCTTGTGCCTTCTCATGCAGTGCCTTCTCTGGAAACCTCTGCAAAAGGGGCTGTGACACTGGACAGGCCTTCACAGCTGCCTTGGCTGCAGGCCCTCACTCTTTGCAGCTATTGTGGCTTTTTCTGGAAGGATGTCCAGAAGAATGTCCGAAAGAGGTTTGGTCTAATTAGCATATTACCCTTTTATCAGTATGGATTACTTCATTCGTTAATGCTTGGTTTAATGTGAAATTTCTCCTCTGCGCATCCTCATCTGTACAATGAAAACAGCCAGTTACCCTCTAGTATAAGTATTTTAATTTTAGTTAGGTCAGTGATTCTCAAACTTTAGTGTGCATCAGAATTGCCTTGATAGCCCATTTAAATACAGATTCCTAGGTCTTTTCCCTCTGATTCAGTAAAGAGGGATCAGGTAACTTGCTTTTCAAACAAGTTTCCAGTTGATGTCAATAATGCTGCTTGGCCTACATGCCACACTTTAGGAACTACTGGGTGAGATAAACATTTTATTTTCATAGTAAATATACTTTATAGCTGAACTTTGTATGCATACCAGAGTTGCTTTCCCTTTCTTACTAACCTTATTCATTCTTCTTAGAGTTAATGATTGTCCTTTTACCATTTGATTAAGTTTTTATAAAAATACTGGAGGCTGGGTGCACAAAATTCTTACATGAGTAGGGTCCCTAGACCTGGCTGGCAATCAGGGCTGATCAGGGCCTTCTAGCTGCCAGTTGGTGCCTTACTTCTGGCTGCTGGCTGGGACCCCCCTTCCCTGGCTGCTGGCTGCTGGCCTGGGCTTTCCTTCGTTCCATGCCACCTTCTGGTGGTTAGTGCACCTTGTAGCAAGTGATTGAACTCCCAGTCTTCCATTGAACTCCTGAGGAGACACTTTTATATTTTTAGATCTCACTAATTTACACATGAACTCTCTATCAATAGTATAAATCTCTTAAAATATGCAGACACATTCAATATTTTTCAATATCATCTTTAAAAAAATAAATATCAGAGTTTTTGACATGCTCCAGTGTGGCTAATTTCTCTTTTTGGATCCTGTAGACAGTTTCCATGCTTTTACACCTACTTTCTAGATCTTGCAATTAAAAAAAAAATAGTTTGAAAATATAAATATCTGAGAAAGTCTTTTTTCTACCCTCATACTTGCTTGAATGTTGGCTAAATAAAAGTTTATTTTGAGACTAATTTCTTTTTAAAGCATTGTTCCATGGTCTTCTGACTTCCATTGTTGATATCAAATGATCAGACACCATTTGATTCTTGATCTTTTCCGTGAAGTCAGTTTGGAAATGTTGGAATTTTTCTTCCCCTCTGGTGTTCTGATTTTACAGGGTACTGGTGTAGGTATATTTGCATCCATTGTGCTGAGCTTGGAGTTGGATCTTCCCATCTGGTGACTTCTTTGCTACAAATCTGAGAAACCTTCCCAAGTTATCTCTTATCTTCCAGTTTTCTGTCCTCTTTTTCTTTGACTCCTCTCTGTGTCCTGGATAATCTGGAAAGATTGTCCAATTTTCTTATTTTCTTTTTCTACTTCTTCATTCTTCATATTTTGGTTTTACTTTCTGGGAGATTTCTTCAAGTTTATTTTTTTAATTTAATTTTAATTTTAAATTCTTACATCTTTTTGACTATTCTCTTAATAGTCATTTTTGAGGCATCCCTTTTTCTTCTTCATGGATGTAACATCTTTTATCTTTTTTATAGTCTTAATATAGATTTTAATCTTCTCCCTATACTATCTATATGTCCTTATTGTTGTTTTTGGTGTTTGTTTTTGTCTCCTATAGGAACTTTTCCTTCAAATATGTGGTAATTAAGATTGGGCTCCCTTTGCCCTGGCTGGGGTGGCTCGGTAGTTGAGTGCAGGCCTAGGAATCAGGAGGTCACACTTTGATTCCCTGTCAGGGCACTTGCCCAGGGTTTTGAACTGGATCCCTAATAGGTGGCATGCAGGAAGCAGCCAATCAATGATTCTCTGTTATCATTGATGTATGGGATCCACAATCTTCCTCTTAAAAGCTCCATCAACTTGAGAAGATGTCTTATGTTCTCAATGTCAATTTGAACATCTAAAGCAGGGCATGGCCCATGTTAGTCATGTGACAGATATTTATTGAATGAACAAATATAATCTACTAAAGAGTGTACATAATAACACCTTCCTCTTCACTTTGAAGAGATACTTTAAGAGAGCCGGTAAAAATCACATCAAATTGTCAAGTTCTACTAAAATTTCAGGGGTTATTTTTATTTTTAAAGAGACACTAAGATTTATTGAACAAGTGCAGTATTGTAGGGCAGGCACTGTACTGGTCATTTTCACAGTGTGGCATATCTTGATCAATTCACCTTCAAGAATGGTATAATCAGAAGCTGGAATATACGAAAAGCTGTCATGTAGGAGAACAGATTGGATTAATCACAGTGGCGAAATGGAGGAAGATAAGTGAATTACATCTCATCTTTCTATTGGGAGGAACTTTCTGTCAATTAGAACATTCAATCAAAGCAATGAGCTTGTCTTGACAGTTGGTGGGCTTCCTGTCCCCAGACAGTAAAAGCAGAATTTCCCAGAAATGTTGCAAAGGAAATTTCTTGCTAAAAATAGACTAAATGCCATTAGACTAAATGCTCTCTAATATTCTTTCTCTCTTTATGATCTTAACTATTATAAATTTACAGATTTTTAAGCTATAATCAACATTCCAAATGCCAGAAAATAGATATAAATGTTACCAGTTAGATTTACTTGGGATGTTTTATAAACATCTTTGAAATAAACCTGCAAAGGAACAAACATTCCCATCACATCTAAATTCTTGGAGCTGATTCTTTTTTCAGAAAATGGAACATTATAACTGCTTTGAAATGTCAGAGTCCCCTCGCTGGGATGGTGACTCCTTCAATGAGGCCAGTCTTTCATTTGATATTTTCTCAAAGAAATGACAGCCATTTGGGAAATGTAGACAAGGAAAATGGTGTGCTTCCAGTAAAGAGCAAGGTTTATTCCTTTAATGGGCTTGCTGCCCAGAAGCTAGGTTGATTTGCATTTTATCTGCAGTGCATCTCTCATTTACTTGCAAGGCTGTAGCCCTGCCAGCGTTTGCCTGGATACAGCCTGGTCCTCGAGAAGGGCTGCATCCCTAAAAATCCAATAATATTTATTTGACAAGCAATGTTCTCATCCTCTTTTACCACAATGTCAAGAAAATAAACTTCACTGTAGGATCTTCTTTAACCTTTCAAGGTCACTTGGAAAGGAAGCTAAAGTAAGAAAATATCACTATAGTGTTCATTGAACAAGAATTAAAATGATAAAATAAAGCAAGGAATTAAAAAGCAGGAGTTTTATAAAATTGAGTTATATATTGCAGGAGGTGTAAATCAAGTGAGATAAGAGCACATTACCCCCTTCATCTTTCTTGTTGAAATCCAGGTAAAATTGGTGGATAAAAACAATGTTGCTTGGTTGTGATGGCTTTGCAGGGTAATTTTCTGACTAATTCCTTCCAGTAACTGGTAGAATAAGTATTGCTGAAAGGGATTATTGAATGTTTCAAAATTAAACTGCTATTGATAACTTTAGCTCAGTTCTAGGGTAAAGGAGCAGAGCCCACATAGGTGCTAGGTCTGATGAACAATGGCAGATTATCTCAAGAACAAGGGCAATGTGCCCCTCACTGAAAGGTGCCCAGTGCTCATCTGCCATCTATCTAGATGACCTCATCCAATGCAATGTTTTAATTTACTACATGGTCTATGTTGAGAAATTTCTTTTGAATTTTAGAAATATACTTTAACTGTGTAGCCAACACACATGAACAGATCATAAGAACTAAAAATTAACCTCTCTTTTAGGGAACATGGTAGAGGACTGAAAAGCCTAGCTCTCACTGAGACTGGTTTGGCTCAGTGTATAGAGCATCAGCCTGCTGACTGAAAGGTTCCCATCAAGAGCACGTACCTTGATTGCATGCACAACCCCAGTGGGAGGTGTGCAGGAGGCAGCTGATCGATGTTTCTCTCTCTTCTATGTTTCTAACTCTCTATTTCTCTCCCTTCCTCTCTGTAAAAATTCAATATAATATATTTAAAAAAAAAGAAAAGAAAAACCTAGTTTTTACTTTACCTCTACCAGGGTTCCTTATACATAAAGTCCAGGAAATACACACAGGCAGAAAAGCAAATAGGAATCATTCTACTGCTCTGTTATATCTGCAAAGACCATTTTTCCAAATAAGGTAACAGTCATTGGATCCAGAAATTAGGATGTGACCATATTTTGAGGGGTCACCATTAAATCTACTACAACTACTTTCTCTCTTTGTTTCTTCAGTGTCTTGCTGGTAGAGGTTGTCTGCTGTGGGTAATATCTAGATTATCTCATTGTCAACTCTTTAGCTTCTCAGATCCTTTCTCTTCTGTATAACCAACGATTTACATTAAATGGCCTGTCATAAGTACTTGAAATGATTATGATGTGATCATACTAGATATACAGAGATTTTATATGCTTCAATGACACACTCATAGCACAACATATTATTATACTTTGTTTACACGTGTACATCATTTGGCTTAGTGTGTAACCTTTGTTATTTTTCTTGTTTTTCCCAGGGCCCAGCATAGTTCCCAGTTTGGAAAGTGTCCCATAATGGATCATGGATAATGATCTGAAAATGAATGAAGAAAATATGCTTATAGATATAAAAATCTGGGATGAATATATAAAGTGTCAATGGGATTATTGAAATACAAAACAGTGACAATGACACTTGGAGATAAAATACTTGTATATATTTGGGTGGATGGAGATATTATTGGCTCATATGAGCCACATATGAATAAATACCACAAGACAGAGTGAGTCCAGCAGACTTTTATAAATAAACTAGACGCCCGGTACATGAAATTCATGCATAGGGGTTAAGAGGATGTCCTTCAGCCCAGCCTGCACCATCTCCAATATGGGACCCCTTGAGGGATGTCCACCTGCCCGTTTAGGCTGGATCCTACTGGGATCGGGCCTAAAAGGGCAGTTGGATATCCCTCTCACAATCCAGGATTGCTGACTCCCATCTGCTCGCCTACCTGCCTTCTTGATTGCCCCTAAATGCTTCTGCCTGCCAGCCTGATCACTCCCCAACCACTCCCCTGCCAGCATGTTTTCCCCTTACTGCCCTCCCTTGCAGGCCTGGTCTCCCCCAACTGCTCTCCCCTGCAGGCCTGGTCCCTCCCAACTGCCCTCCCCTGCTGGCCTGATCACCCACAACTGCCTTCCCTTGCAGGGCATCTTGTGCTGGCCATCTTGTGTCCACATAAGGGCAGGATCTTTGACCACATGAGGGCAGCCATCTTGTATGTTGGAATGATGGTCAATCTGCATGTACTCTTTTATTAGATAGGATTACAGAATTTCACCCAATGCAACACTTAGCATTCTTTTAATGGGTACCCTGAATAATTATTTCATATCAAATACCTTCCAAACATCCCTTTTTGTTACTTATAATCACTACATCTAATAAACAATCTGCTTCTAATTACCAGTAGGGATTTTAGTTTGGAAATATGTTTTTATGGATATTCATTATTACTGTTTGATATACAATCTTTTCTATGTACTGTTGTCTGGACAATATGCTAAAATTAGAGCTCTGGTTATTTTATTCCCTTTTAGAAAAGTCTTCTAGTGGCTTTGCATTGTTTACTAAAAAGGCACAGGTGACATTAAAGCACTCTTTCTGAACTCTTGAGCACTCTAATCTTTCCCACTGTGCTTGTATACCATTACATCACTGATAATCCATTAAGATCACTGTGGTCTTTTGTGCACACATCTGTGAACTTTAATTCTCTGTATCTAAGGGATTTGATATAAGTTCTGCTTGTCCAATCTACCTTTCTTCTTAAAGCCATTATTATGCTTACCTGCTAAAACTTTGGAACTAGATTTGGGTTTGCACAAAGGTTCCACTATTTTTTTAACCATGCGTTAACTTTAGAAATCCACAAAATCTCTTGAGACTTGAGTTTTTTTTTATCTACAAAATGGAGACATGTGTACCTAACTCAGAGTGTTATTTTAGGATTAAATGAGAAAAGAGATGTGTTATACTTGTCACACAAATATTTAAAATATATATATTTATGTCAATGATAATTTTCCCATAGTTTTCTCTTGGTTTTCCTGATCTTCAAATAGGGTTCTAGCTCTAAAACTTCATAATACATTTTGTTTTAGTACCCCTTTCTTATTTAAATTGCCTGAAATTAAATTTCTTTAACCTTTTAATATTACCAACTCTACTACATTAATACCTCCTCAAATAGAATAAGTGTGTTCTACAATTTTTTTTATCCTTCAGAATTGTGAGTCTGTGTCTGGTATATTAGTAGATACTTAAAACTTTGTTGACTCACGTTAATTATCAATCAATTGAACTGATAAACTACAATATGTTCCTGGTCTATGTGTCTTGTTCTGAAGGGCTCTGCTTAAAACATTAATCTTAGATTTCCCGAGTGCAGGACCTAAAGCTGCAGTGTCTCAATTGCATTAATGAGGTAGCCCAGAGGATTGAAAATAACCAATTTCTAGTTGATAAAATTATTTTTATTTCCTTTGATTAGTTGACAAAATGCTACTCACTTTGTCCCACCTCCAGAGGATGAAGGAAAATTGGAGGGAGGCTTTCTGAGATGTTGACACATATGTCCTATAACTTTAGAAGCATCAATTTGTTTTATAAATGCTGCTGAGGTTGGTATTTGCAACAACCATTAATCAGTTTGAGTCACTAATCAGTTTTGAAATCAACAATGGTCTAACCCATTTTTTAAAAAAGTATGTCAAAGTCCTTTGTAGTCAGGAAATTTAAGAAGAATACATTATCATTTTTAGTTATTACATATGAGAGAACTCCCTTTATTCACTCATCCTATTAATAAAAGCCTATGTGGTCATGATGCCCTCATGCTGTAATGCCCTCACACCATAACGAGTGATCACTGGGAGACTGAACATGTAGTGGGTGCATGCTGGTGGGTGGGGCTCTGTATGCATGTGGGTGGGCAGGGCTTGATGTTGTATGCATAGTGGGAAGGCAGGTTCTGTGGCTCTGGATTATCTATTTGGGGGAATCCATCAAGGAGCCCTGGGGTGACTGATTCCATAGTTTCCGAACTGTGAGAGAGCACAGGCCAGGCTGGGGGAACTCCCTCCCCAGTGCACAAATTTTATGCACTGGGCTTCTACTTCACATTGCAGTGATACCTTGAGATACGAGTTTAATTTGTTCCGTAACCTTGAGCCATGGGAAACTATGAGACGCTGGAGTCGCGGCAAACTGGTGGGTCGTGTGCAGCCGGCCGATCCGCACGATTACTCCTATCTCAAATATTGCTCCTATTTCAAAGCAAAAATGGCTCACTCGACGGCTCGTAACTCAAAAATCTCATATGTTAGGGCACTCATATCTCGAGGTACCACTGTATAAGAACTAAAAACACAGTATTTGAAAAAAATTATTTCTCTAGTATGGCCTAAATTATTTATTTGAGATATTTTATTAATAATTTCTTCTGCTTAGAGCAGTGGTCAGCAAACTCATTAGTCAATAGAGTGGCAAACCAGGGCTCATGAGCCACATGTGGCTCACGAGCTACAGTTTGCTGACTACTGGCTTTGAGTATATATGTTTATTGTACTGTCACACTTCTGTTTAATCTTAATATTATTTTCCTGAATTTGAGTTACTAGTCAGCTCATCTTTTTTTTTTTAATATATTTTATTGATTTTTTTACAGAGAGGAAGGGAGATAGGAAGTCAGAAACATTGATGAGAGAGAGACATCGATCAGCCGCCTCTTGCATGCCCCACAGTGGAGATGTGCCCGCAAACAAGGTACATGTCCCCAACCGGAATCGAACCTGGGACCTTTCAATCCACAAGCCGACGCGCTATCCACTGAGCCAAACCGGTCTCGGCTAGTCAGCTCATCTTAACATATACATTATTCAATAAATATTAATATTCCTTTTATACTAAGGCAGATTCCTTTCTGTTTTGTAATGATTCTGGACATATTTTAGTGCCTGGACAACCCAGACCCAACCAAATACCCAAGGGTGCCGATCAGCTATATCACACCGGGTACTATTCCAATATCCCATGCAGGGGTGATATGACCTTCAGTTCATGCCCTTCATGTTATCACCACAGTAAAACTCTAGGTGAGTCAGGGCAGCCATCATGCAGGTTACCAGGCCATCCTCTCAATGACTTCACTGTATACTAGGGACTGGTGAATGTGTGATGCTGGCCCACTGGTTCACTCTGAGCATTGGGACTACATGTGATGATGGCATGTAAAATGTTCACAGTAATTAATAAAATATTTGAGTTTTAAAAACCAAATCTCAGACTTCATTAAAAAATCTATGCATTGTTATGTTTACTTTGAATAAGTTGAAAATAGGTTTTAGCATTTGGAGTCACATCTTTCTTTCACTTTTTCCACCAGGTAAATCATTAATGGATCATAAGAATTTCATTTGCAGAGATGCCAGGCAATGAATGGCTTAGTTCAAACCACATTTAAGGTTTAATTTGATTTACCTCATGGCCATACCTCACTGACAAATGTCTTCAGTGTGGTTCATGGTAAAAACTTTTATTCCTTTGAATGAATCTTACTACTTTGTAGAAATAGCTCTTTTAAACATTACCAATGAATTCTTCTTCCTTTTGAAATAATTTGTTGAGATTTTATTTATATACTATAACTTCAGCTAATTTAAGTGCACAATTCAATCATTTTAATATACTTATGTAGTTGTCTAGTTATCCAAAATTTTAGAATATTTTTATCACTCCCAAAAGAAACCTCATATACCCATTAGCAGTCACTCCCTTTTCTGCTCAGTCCCCTCTATTTTAAGCAAATGTTAATACACTTTCTGTCTATAGAGATTTGCCTATTCTGGATATTTCATATAAATGAAATCATACAATATGTCACTTTCATGACTGGCATCTTTCATTTAACCTCATGTTTTCAAAGTTCACTCATGTTGTAGCATATATGATTACTTTATTGCCAAATTATATTTTATTATACATATAGCATATTCTATGTATCCATTTATCAATTGGTGGGCATTTGGGTTGCCTCCATTTTTGCCTATCATGGATAGGGCTACCATGAACATTTTTGTTTGAGTCTTTGTGTAGACACATGATTTTGTTTCTCTCTGGGTAGATACCTTGGGATAGAATTGCTGATGCATGTGGTACATCTATATTTAACATTGTGAGAAACTGTCAGAGTATTCTTCAAAGTGAACACACTAATGAATTCTTACCAATTTGAATGTTGGCCTTTTATTTATTGTTATCATTGACTACACTCTCCCAATTTTCACTAATGATCATTTTATCTAAAATCTCCTCTTTTTGGTTTTATGCCGTTTTAATGTTCTGTTTTTTCCCTTTTTTTCTGTAACTCTTTCTCCTCTCTGCATGCAATTTTTTCCTACCTTTTCTGTCTACCTCAGCAGTATGTTTGAGCAAAGGATGCTTCACTTCCCAGCTATATGGTGCTCCAGATTAGGTAAAACCTGATTCAGTCTCTTCTGAGCTGCAGTCACATAATTCTGGTGCATTCTCAGCTCCTCTGTGTAGCTGACTGCTTTCAAATGCAGTAAATCCACAAGATGGTTCCTCACCTGCTCTGCAAACTGGGCTTCTTTCTTATTGTGCTTTTTAAAAAACCTCTCTCTCTCTCTCCTTCTCCCTCTTTTTCTCCCTCTCCCTCTCCATCTCCCTTTCTCTCTCCTTCTCCCTTTCCATCTCTTTCAACTCAGACTTGAAATTTCAGTCATTTTTCTTTTCTCTCCCTGGTCCCCTTGGAACAATCAATTTTCCAACTCCTGTCCACTTTCCATGTCCATCATTCTCAGAAATAGTCCCTTTTTCTGAATTACATTCCCAGTTATCCCAGTTATCCACCTGTTCAAGCACTATTATTGCCCATTTTTGATTCCTTTTTAATTGGCTTCCCTGATTATAGTATTTTAGCTTTTCCTTTTTTTCCCACAACTTTGCATTTATATCTTACTTCATAGTTCAATCGCATTGTGACTTCTCTGTTAAAAATCTCAAAAGATTTTATTTTATCCTCCAAATGAAGAACAGATTCCTAAGCTTCTACATTCAAATCTCCATTACATTTTTCTAGTCTTGTCTCCATTGTGATCCTTTATTGATCAATCTCAATCTCTGTTCTCTTTATCAGTTGAGCTTTGTATTGTTCTGCCTCTAGCTTTGCTCATGCCTCTCCTTGTGCTGCCCTGTCCTTGAATCTACATAAGCGAATCCCTCATGGCCCTAATAGAATGTGTCCTCCTCCACAATGATGCTGATGATCTCTCTAGACTGAATTTATCACTCTGAACTCTCACAATGTCATCTTCAATTATGTATGACAGTCACTTGGTACGTATCTAGTCTTCCCTTCTTAAATCTATAGTGCTTGAGGGCAGAGGCCCTGGTATATTTGTCACAATTAGAACAGCTACCATTCCCTGAATATTTTCCATGACCTAGACACTAAGCTAAGTGATTTTTTTTAATGTAATATCTTCTTTAACTATCAAAACTATTATCTGAAATAGGTGTGTTTTTAATCCTCCTTTTATAGATGAGGCAATTAATGCTGAAAGAGAATAAATAACGTATCCAAAGTTAAACAGCTTCTAAATGGCAAAGCTGCAATTTTAGCCTGGACTAGGTGATTGTAAAGTTCATGCTATTAACTATATCACTTTCTCAACAACACCTACTCTAATAAATGCCAGTTAAATGCATAAATAATGGTCATTATGTACTGCTAAAATAATGCATAATGTTTTGTAGTTAGAGATTTTAGTTAAAGTTGAAGTTTTAACACTTTCTTTGAAATGAAATTTTTTTTTTTATCAAGGCTGGGCTGTTTACTCATTCCTAAGTAGAGGAAGAGCTTAATAATTCCTGCCTCACCAGGGTGCTGTGAAAAGAAAATGACACAGCGAACACTACACATGTACTAGTAGACGCTCAGTAAATATTGATAATAAAATAAAGTTCCATTTTTAACTAGTCCTCCTGGATAGGCTGCCTGTCCTTGAATCTGCTAATGCAAGGAAAGGCATGCACTAGTAGTACCATATCAATTTTACAAAGTTTATCCCACCAAGGAATAAACTTTATTATCCACTGTTCAAAGTTAGTCTTTGACTTAACATGAAGCTAACAGATAATATGGTACTTCATAATTGAGTGCTATTTTCACTTCATTTATATATCAACATTATCTATCTGCCATCTATCTATCTACCTATTGAGCATCTATCTTCTATCTATCATCTATCTTCTATCGTCTATCTAAGCATTAATTGTAATAGCATTAAATGACCAGGTACCTCTGCACCTGGGTTTCTAGGAGTGACATGTGCATAGTTAATTCTTTATTAAGATACTGAACTTCTTTCTTGAGCTGCAGCTCTGTTTATGTTTATGTTCCACAAATGGCATCAAATACACAAGTAAAACTTTATTCTTTTTCTTCTCATTTTGTTTCTATAGGTAAATTCCTCCTCTTTATCTTGCTTGAATGCAGTGATTCATCACAGCATTTCAAATCGTTTTGAATATTGGTGTCCACAGAACATTGCCCCCTCTAGCAAGACCTTTTACCAGAGAAAACAAATTAAAATTTTTAGAGAATGTGAATGCACATACTTTTACTAACTTGAACTATTTTTTACTACTATTCTAATTTTCTTTTAAAATTGATTTTTAGAGAGAGAAGAATGCAGAGAGAGAGAGAGAGAGAGAGAGAGAGAGAGAGAGAGAGAGAGAGAGAGAGAGGCGAGGGTGTCTCTTGCATGGTCCCTACCAGGGGTCGAGTTTGAAACCCAGGCATGTTCCTTGACCAGGATCAAACTGGTAACCTTTAAGTGCATGAGATGATGCCCAACCAACTGAGCCACACTGGCCAGGGTATTCACTTTTGTAGAACAAATACCCTTTGACATTTTATAAAAAAATTCCATCACTAATCAGTGGTTGAAGAAATACTAACTCTTATATTAACTTCTTAGATAAGATGGATCCTATTCTCAATACACTTTTCTCCATAAAAATAAACAAAAAGTTGTTAAGAGACCTGGAGAAAGAGACAGTTCTCAAGAGTGGGGGAGAAGGAGAAATGGGGGTGAGTGTAACATGGAAATACAGAATTAATTTCTAGTTGCTCTAAGCAACTAGAATATGGCTGTTACATAAATATGTCATAATAAAGATGAACTTTATCAATATGTTCCTAAGCCCATGGTTGGGGAATTGTAGATGAGGAATTTCTATGCAATTCCCATTTTGTTGACATTCAAGAAGTAAGTGTAGTATTTATCTTTTTAAATTACAGTGGAAGATGAAGCTTCTATGTGATATCTCATTTTGTTTGTTTTGGGTTTTCTGTATTCTAATGGGAGTTCTAAATTTCAATCTTCAAAACATAGAGGGATTTCATAAATGCAGGTGTGACTGAGAAAACTGAATATATATTTTAAAGCTCTGTGCTTTATATGAATTAGAAAAAAATATATAAGATAAGCATCCAAATTATCTCTGTTTCAATATTAGTAGGTAAAACATGTAAAGATGGCATCTCATTAAGTATAAAATTAGGTAAGTCTTAGGTGACATTTTCTGTGCTTTTGAGACAGTAACTTTTTGCAAGAAACACATTGCAGAGCTGCTTATAGAATCCTTGCCAGTCTTTGTGAGAAGACTATGAAATGAATGATGCCATGATTGCTCTCAACAGACTCAGCCTTAAAGGAGATAAAGGCATGTGATTTATAAGTTTTGATATGATTTAGGTGACTTGATACAGCAATAATAGATATTTAGAGAAAGAGAGTGGCAGTGTCCTGAAATATCAATTATGGCTTTCTAAAGCAGTTAAAAGGTTATGGCCATTCTCACCTAGGAATATGGTCCTTTGGTCTTTTTCCAAGGTGTCTACTCTTTCTAGAGTTTTATGCTAGAGCAATGAGTAACCCTTGCTGGCTATCGTTGAAAGATAGCCAGGCTAGGCATGAGTACATCTGATTTCCAGGCCAAACTCTGCCCTGGACATCCTTTGAGTAATTTGGAAAAATAATTCCATCTCTCAGGGCCTCAGTGTGGATCAGATTAATTCTCAGATTTCTTCCATATCTGATGCAAGCAACTTTATTGAAAAAAAGATGTCAGTTGAAAAGAAGAAAAATAGATAAAATAAAATATAAATAGCACTATGATCACATTTGACAAAAATAACTAATAAGCACAGGTGAACTTAAAATATTAAATAATATTAAGAGATGTGATAATGTGTTTTTTGTGATCCTATCTAATAAAAGAGTAATATGCAAATTGACCATCATTCCAACACACAAGATGACTGCCCCCATGTGGTCAAAGATGGCTGTCCCCATATGGATACAAGATGCCTGCTACAAGATGGCCAGCAGGGGAGGGCAGTTGGGAGGAACCAGGCTTGCAAGGGAGGGTGATCAAGCCTGCAGGGAAGGGCAGTTAAGGGTGACCAGGCCAGCAGAGGAGGGAAGCTGTGGAGATCAGGCTTATAGGGAAGGGAAGTTAGGGGTGACCAGGCCTGCAGGGAAGGGCAGTTAGGGGCAAATAGACTGGCAGGGGAGTAGTTAAGGAACAATCAGGCTGGCAGGGGAGTAGTTAAGGGCAATCAGGAAGGCAGGCAGGGGAGCAGATGGGAGCCAGCAGTCCTGGATTGTGAGAGGGATCCCAGATTAGAGAGAGTGCAAGCTGGGCTGAGGGACACACCCCTCTTGCATGAATTTCATGCACAAGGCCTCTAGTATATAATAAACATCTAAAATATTTTTTAAAGAAGAGCATGGGTTCCAGAGCAAGCCAATTTGAATGCTTTTTTGCCACTTTGACTTAGAGCAATTCCTTAATTTGTCTGAGCCTTTGCATCCTTGGCAGTAAAGAGAAAACCTCAGAGAGTAAGAGTAAGGATTACATAAGATAATGTGTATAAAGTAATATAATAAAGATCCTGACTCATGTATTGGCATCATTACACTTTCAGCTATAGCATTTAGGGGAGAACTAGATACTTCAGGGGACATTTAACAAGTAGTTGTGAACAGATAATGCTTTATCAAATATGCACTCATTGGTTCTACCCAAGGCACAGGTGAAATAACCTTAGCATAATGATGCAGGCATTGTGGAGCTGGTTCCCTGGACATTACTAGCAACTTTGCCAGGTGAGGCCAAGGTTGTGGTTTTGATCCTCCTTGAGGCACTTAAGTTCACACTGCTTCATTTTCAACTATAGGCTGCTGAGTGCTGCTGCATAACTATCTCAAACACCTCTCTTCTTCCAGGTCTTATGTCACCAAAGCTAGATCTTTCTTAGCTACATTACCTAAACTTTCTCCATTTTTTTTTCTTTTGAAAAATTATTGTTAGCACATATTAATTTCATACATCACTTGGCAGTTATCACTGTGTAATTTACTGAGTTATCACTTTTATTGTGCTTCCCCATATAGCATGTAAGCTCCTGAAAAGCAAGAAATTATATGTACTTGCTTGCTAATATAGGGTGTCCCAAAAATGTATGCACATTTAACAGCTGATAGCTCTATTGATATTTCTTTCTTTTTGGATTTAACCCATTGGAATTAATAATTATTTGAAGTGTGTCTACACTTTGGGGACACCCTGGATAATCCCATTGCTGATAATAATAGACATGCTGAAATGAAGATGAGTCACACGAAAATATATATATTCAGGCAGCCATCACCACCTTAAAAAAGGGAGCAGGCAGGGGATTGTTTTATAATAGGAGACAGAAAGTTACCAAAGATAAATGACCTCTAAGTAATGAATGTGAGTCTGTCAGCTATGAGAATTTTCTTTTCAAAGTTGCAGAGCTCTTTAAAATCTTATTTTACTTCAGTCAGAGAATATATCTTTGTAAAAGGCATATTTGCAGAGTTTGCAAGGTTTAAGAGAAAAGAAGCTATGGCAAAATTTGTCATTTGCATAGATCTATGAAAATTTCTAAAGAGAGAAAAGAATAAACAATAGAAATATAATTTATAAGATAGGGGGAAATCACTGTATAATAAAGCTTCTATATATGTAAAAGCCCAGCAACCATTACAGTGGAACCACCAGAATGACCAGAATGACTCGTTGATATGATGCACACTGATCAGTAGATGCTCAAGGCAGAAGCTGCTGGGTGATCAGTGCACTCCCACAGTGGAACCAATGCTCAGCCAGAAACTGGATTCGTGGCTGGTGAGCATAGCAGTGGTGGTGGTAAGGAGCAAGCAGATGGGTGGCTAGAAGTGAGGGGTCTCAGGTTGCAAAAGGGATGCCCAATTGGCAGTTTAGGCCTGACTGGGCCTAAACTGGCAGTCAAACTTCCTGTAAGGGATCCCAGATTGTGAGAGGGCTCAGGCTGGGCTAAGACATTCTCCCTCACCCCCCATGCACAAATATTGTGCATTGGGCCTCTATAATAATTATAAAATGTGCAGGTGGAGAAACAGATTATCTAGACTCAGGCAGTAGAAGTTATAGAAGACAAAAATCATATTTAGTGGTAATGTTGGTATGTTTTACCCTAACATTTTATAAATTTTATCTTGTAAGAATTATTTTCAGCTTGTTCACTTAAATGTTTCTTTTATATATCACATTTTAATCCTAAACTCGATATGGTTTGGCTTTTTAAAAATATGTTTTTTAATATTTTCAAAGAGAGGAAGGGAGAAGGGAAGAGAGAATCTTCAATAATAAGAGAGAATCATTGATTAGCTATCTCCTACATGCCCTTTACTGGTGATCTAGCCAGCAACTTGAGCATTAGCCTTGACCAGGTATTGAACACTGACTTCCTGGCTCATAGGTTGATGCTCAACTATTCAGCAATACTGGCTGGGCACTTCTTTTCTATTTTAACACTTAGTTTTTTATAGCAGTTTTAGGTTCTCAGCAAAATTGAGAGGAAGGTATAGATATTTCTCATATCCCTCTGCTTCCACACATGCATCGAGTTCCCTATATTGACATATCAATCACCCAATTCAGGACTGTACTCTGACTATTGATTCCTTCTCTGTCTCTGATCCTCTGGCAACCACTGACCTCTTTACTGTCTCTATAGTTTTGCCTTTTCCAGAATGTCATATAGTTGGAATTATTTAGCATGTAGCCACTTCTGATTGGCTTCTTTCACTTAGTAATATTAATTTAAGTTTTCACCACGGCTTTTCCTGCTTGAGAGCTCTGAATAATAGGTCTATTTTTAAATCTGAATATATTCCACTAGAGACTCAGTGCATGAAATTTGTGCACGGGAGGGGGGTCACCTCAGCCTAGCCTGTACTTTCTCCAATCCAGGGCTGCTGGCTCCTAACTGCTCACTTGCCTGCCTGTCTGATCACCCCTAACTGCCCTTCTCTGCCAGCCTGGTCAGCCTTCACTGCCCCCCCCCCCTGCTGGCCTGGTTGCTGCCAACTGTCCCACTCCACCAGCCTGGTTGTCCCCCAATGTCCACCCTGCCAGCCTGGTCACCCCACACAGCCTGCTGTTTAGTCATTACTGTGAGGGCGTTGTGACAAATATGCATATTACACTTTTATTAATATAGATTATATGTATGTACCACAGTTATTCACTACTGATGGATAACTAGGTTGCTTCCAAGTTTTTGGAAATTATAAATAAATGTGCTATAAATATCCATGTGCAGATTTGGAGGTGGGTATAAGTTTTTAACTTTTTTGCACATATACCAAGGGATGCAGTTGCTAGATTGAATGGTAGAAGTATGTTTACTTTTGTAAGTAATTGCCAAACTTTCTTCCAATGTGAGTATACCATTTACATTTTGATCAGCAATGAATGAATGAATATATTAGCTTCCCCACATCCATTTGGTGTAGTCAGGATTCTGGATTTTGGCCATTGTCACAGGTGTGTAGTGGTATCTCATTGTTCTTTTAATTTGTATTTCTTTGTTGACATATGATGTGAAGCCCCTCTTTGTATGCTCATTTACCATCTGCATATCTTCTTTGGTGAGATACCTGTTAAGGTCCATTTTGGTCTATATATATTGGGTTTTTGGTTTTCTTATAGTTGCATTTTAAGCATTCTTTTGTATATTTTCAAGAACAGTCTTACATCAGATGAGTCTTCTGCAATTTATTTTTCTTGGTCTATTGCTTATCTTCACATTCTTTTGGCATTATCTTTACAGAGCAGAAATTTTTAACTTCAGTGAAATTTAGTTTACAGTTATTTCTTTCATATATTGTACCTTTGGTGTTGCTATACCCAGGGTCATCTAGATTTTCTCTTGTATAATTTCTCTTCTAGAAGTGTTACAGGTTTGTGTTTTACCTTTAGCTCTATGATACATTTTGAGTTAATTTTTGTGAAGGGTATTAGGGGCTGTGTCTACATTAATTTTCTTTTTCATGTGGATGTTAAGTTTCAAACACATTTTTGTTGTAAAGGTTGTCATGTCTTTATTTTATTGCCTTTGTTTAAGATGATTTGAGTATACTTATATGGGTCTATTTATGGCCTCTATATTTTGTTCCATTGCTCTATTTTTTTCATTCTTTCACCAACACCATACTGTCTTGACTACTCTAGCCTGGCTATTTTCAACCTTTTACAGATAATGGCACACATAAGCTAGTTACTAAAATTATATGGCACACCAAAAATATATATCTGACAAAAAATATAGATACAATTTTGATTCTTTCATACTGGATGGCTATTGTTGTGTTGGATGTTGTCGTTCTCTTTTAATTTGACAATCTAAAGGAAATGAAATCAGTGCCCCAGAAAAAATAGTCAGGTACTGCACATTTTAAAGATTCTTGAGGCATACTGGTTGAGAATTGCTTACTAATAAGTTTTGAAATTGGGTAGCATCACTCCTCTAGCTTTGTTTTCTTCTTGAGTATTGTTTTGGCTATTCTGGTTCTTTTATCTTTCCATATGAACAAGGGATGGGGATTCTTTTTTCTGGCAAGGATCATTTGTATATTTATAACTTCATTTGCTTAATATAATTCACTTAATATAAAGTTATGTTAATGTGAAAAAAGCCTCTAGATTTATTGAATTTCAAGTCCTGCCTGCCATTGCCTTGTCTGGGCCATGGCAAATGATTTCTTAGGCCTTATAAGACTTGTGGGATGGAAATTCCTGACTCCTGAAAACTTTAGAATCAGTTTTTGAATATTCACAAAATAACGTGCTGAGATTTTGATTGGGATTGCATTGAATCTATATGTCAAGTTGGGAAGAACTGACATCTTGATAATTTTGAATCTTTCTATCTGTGAACATGAAATATCTCTCCATTTATTTAGTTCTCCTTCAACTTCATTCAACAGAGTTTTGTAGTTTTCCTTATGTAGGTCTTATATATATTTGTTAGATTTATATGTACGTATTGAATTTTTTGTTGCTGAAATAAATGACATGTGTTTTTAATTGCACTTTCCACTTACTCATTGCTTGTGGTATAGGAAGTTGATTGAATTTTGTATTTTAAACTTATATCTTATCCCCTTTTTATAATTGCTAATTAGTTCCAGAATTTTTTGTTGTTGACTCTTTTGGATTTTTTAGACAACTACATCACCCAAAATCAAAGACAGTTTTCTTCTTTCCTAACCAATTTTTTTTAAAGATGCATTTAATTTTATTTAGAAGCGTACAATTCCATATTACAAATTCAACAAAATGATAATCACAAGTTCAAAAAATAAACCTCTGTAAATATTTGTTACAGTTATATAACATAAATCTGATTAAGTAACACAAGTGATATGGAGAATTTTAAAATATGGCCCATATTTTATATAATTAGCATATCAATATGCATCATATAAATGAATATACAATACTTCATTATTAATTTGTCCTAAATAAGGATATAAATATGAATGGAATCCAGTATCTCTGAATTATTCAGACAAAATACAGATATTATGATCTTTTATAGGTTCAAATTATGATTTCCACTGCTTACTACTTCATGTTTTGGGCAAGTTATTTCATTACTCTAATTCTCAGTTTCTACAATGAATTCTTGGAGTCATTTTGCTAGTTATATAAAATAGTTGTTTTTAAAAAAATTTTAACAAATCGTTATTGTTCAGATATTACAATTGTTCCTCTTTTTTTCCCCCATAGTTCTCTCCACCCCATTCCCACCCCACATATGCCCTTACCCCCCATCACTGTCCTCATCCATAGGTGTATGATTTTTGTCCAGTCTTTTCCTGCTCCTTCTTTTTAATGGCAGCATAGAATTCCATTGGGTAGATGTACCACAGTTTTCTGATCCATTCATCTGCTGATGGGCACCTAGGTTATTTCCAAATTGTAGCTATTGTAAATTGTGCTGCTATGAAATTAGGGGTGCATAAATCCATTCTGATTGGTGTTTGTAATTTCTTAGGATAAATTCCTATGAGTGGGATTGCTGGGTCAAATGGGAGATTCATTTTTAGTTTTTTAAGAAAACTCTGTACTGTTCTACACAGTGGCTGTACCAGTCTGCATTCCCACCAACAGTGCACAAGGGTTCCTTTTTCTCCGCATCCTTGCCAACACTTGTCGTTTTTTGATTTGTTGATGATTGCCATTCTGACAGGTGTAAGAGTGTATTGCATTGTCATTTTGATTTGCATCTCTCAGATAATTAGTGACTTTGAAAATGTTTTCATGTGTCTCTTGGCCTTCCTTCTCTCGTCTTTCTAAAAGGTTCTATTTAGGTCTGTTGCCCATTTTTTTTATTGGATTGATTATCTTCCTTTTATTAAGTTATATAAATTGGCTGTAGATGTTGGAGATTAAAACTTCATCAGTGATAACATTTGAAAATATGTTCTCCCATACAGTGGTCTTTCTTGTTGTTTTGTTGATGGTTTCTTTTGCTG
Source organism: Lasiurus borealis (assembly GCA_004026805.1). Lineage (NCBI taxonomy): Eukaryota > Metazoa > Chordata > Mammalia > Chiroptera > Vespertilionidae > Lasiurus > Lasiurus borealis. Next base: position 24,042 of record PVJN01009265.1, on the reverse strand, counting down.
TACAAAAGCTTTCTAGGTTGATGTAGTCCCATTTATTTATTTTTTCTTTAGCTTCCATTGCTTTTGGAGCAGTATCAGTGAAGAAGTCCTTTTGGCATATGTCTGAGATTATGCTGCCTGAGGATTTCTCTAATACTTTTATGGTTTCCCTTCTAATGTTTAAGTTCTGTACCCATTTTGAGTTTCTTTTTGTATTTGGTGTAAGTTGGTGGTCCAGTTTCATTTTTTTTTTTTTGCATGTATCTGTCCAATTTTCCCAACACCATTTGTTGAAGAAGTTATCTTAGCTCCAGTGTATGTTCATGCCTCCTTTGTCAAATATTAGTTGAGCATAGTGGTATGGGTGGATATCTGGATTCTCTATTCTATTCCATTGGTCAATATGTCTGTTCCTGTGCCAGTACCAGGCTGTTTTGAGAACAGTTGCTTTGTAATATAGCTTTAAATCTGGTATTGAGATCCCACCTACTTTATTCTTCTTAGAATCGCTGTGGCTATTTGTGGTCTTTTTTTGTTCCAGATGAATCTATGAAGAATACTTTCTAGGTCTGTGAAATATGTCATTGGTATTTTAATGGGTAGTGCATTGAATCTATAGATTGCTTTGGTTAGTATGGACATTTTAATGATGTTGATTCTCCCAATCCATGAGCATGGTATGCTCTTCTATCTTCCTCTATCTCTTTTTTCAGTGTCCTGTAGTTTTCTACATTTAGGTCTTTCACCTCTTTAGTTAGGTTTATTCCTAGGTATCTTAATTTTTTGGTGCGATGGTAAATGGGATGGCTTTTTTTAGTCTCTCTTTCTGTAATTTCACTATTAGTGTATAGAAATGCCACAGATTTCTTGGCATTAATTTTGTATCCTGCTACATTGCCAAATTCATTTCTTAAGTCAATTAGTTTTGAGGTGGAGTTCTTCGGTTTTTTTATGTACAATATCATGTCATCTGCAAATGAGAACAGCTTTACTTCTTCTTTTCCAATTTGGATGCCTTTTATTTCTTCTTCTTTTCTAATTGCAATGGCTAATACTTCCAGTACTATGTCGAACAGGAGAGGTGAGAGTGGGCATCCCTATCTTGTTCCTGTTCTTAGGGGAAATGGTTTTAGTGTTTGCCCATTGAGTATGATGTTAGCTGTGGGTTTATCATATATGGCTTTTATGATGTTGAGGTATGATCCTTCTATTCCCACTTTGCTGAGAGTTTTTATCAAGAAAGAGTGTTGGATTTTGTCAAATGCTTTTTCTGCATCAATTGATATGACTATGTGATTTTTATAACTCAATTTGTTTATGTGATGTATCACATTTATTGATTTGCGGATATTGTACCATTCCTGCATTCCTGGGATGAATCCTGCTTGGTCATGGTGTATGATCTTTCTGATGTACTGCTGGATCCTATTTGCTAGAATTTTGTTGAGGATTTTGGCATCTATGTTCATGAGAGATATTGGCCTATAATTCTCTTTCATTGTGTTGTCTTTATCTGGTTTTGGTATTAGGGTGATGCTGGCTTCATAGAAGGTGTTCGGAAGTGTTCCTTCTTATTGAATGTTTTTTAATAGTCTTAGGAGGATAGGTTTTAATTCTTCCTTGAATGTTGGGTAAAACTCTCCTGTGTAGCCATCTGGTCCTGGGCTTTTATTTGCTGGAAGCTTTTTGATTACTACTTCAATTTTTTTCCATAGTTATTGGACTATTGAGATGTTTGGCTTCCTCCTCATTGAATTTTCCGAGGTTATATTTTTCTAGGAAAATGTCCATTTCTTGCAGGTTGTCCAATTTGTTGGAATAGAGTTCTTCATAGTGTTTTTTAACAATCCTTTGTATTTACACAGGGTCTATTGTTATTTCTCCTCTTTGATTTCTGATTTTGTTTATTTGGGTCTTCTCTCTTCGCTTCTTGGTGAGCCTGGCTAGAGGTCCATCAATCTTGTTTATCCTTTCAAAGAACCAACTCTTTTTTTTGTTGATCTTTTGAATTGTTTCTTTGGTCTCCAAGTTGTTTATCTCCGCTCTGATCTTCACTATTTCCTTCCTTCTGAGTTCACTGGGCTTTTCTTGTTGCTCTCCTTCTAGTTCTTTGAATTGTAGGTTTAGGTAATTTATTACCATTCTTTCCTGTTTTTTGCAGTAGGCTTGTAGGGCTATGAACTTCCCTCTCAAGACTGCTTTCACTGTGTCCCATAAATTTTGTATTGTTGTGTTGTCATTGTCATTTGTTCTCATGATGTTTTTTTATTTTTTTCCTTGATCTCTTTGGTTACCCAATCATTGTTTAATAGCATGCTGTTTAGTCTCCATGTATTTGATTTCTTTCTATTCTTTTTATTATAGTTGATTTCCAGTTTTATGCCACTCTGGTCTGAGAAAATGCCTGATATGATTTCAATCTTCTTGAATTTGAAGAGACTATTCTTATGACCCAACATATGATCTATCTTTGAAAATGGCCCATGTGTACTAGAGAAGAATATATATTCTGTGGCTTTGGGGTGAAATGTTCTGAAGATGTCAATTAATTCCATCTGGTCTAGTGAGTCATTTAGGATTGATGTTTCTTTGCTGATTTTTTGTTTAGAGGATTTGTCCAGTTGTGACAGTGGGGTATTAAAGTCTCCTACTCTGATTGTATTGCTGTCAATCTCTCCCTTAATTTGTCCTTCACTTTGTCAGATATAAGTATTGCAATCCCAGATTTTTTTTCATTTCCGTTTACCTAAAATACCATCTTCCATCCCTTCACCCTCAATCTGTGTGCATCTCTTTTTCTGAGGTGTGTTTCTTGTAGACAGCAGATATATCGATCATGCTTTCTTATCCAGTCGGTTATCCTATGTCTTTTGATTGGAGCACTTAATCCGTTTACATTTAAAGTTATTATTGACAAGTACTTATCTGTCGCCATTTTTAGTCTTTAGCCCAGAGTTCCTTCTTCGCTTCCTATTTCTTTTTATATCAGCAGACCCTTTAACACTTCTTGCATTGCTAGTTTGGTGGTAATAGAGTCCCTTTGTCCTCTTTTGTCTGTGAAGTTTCTGATTTCACCTTCAATTTTGATTGGAAGTCTTACAGGGTAGAGTATTCTTGGATTCAGACCCTTTCTTTGTATGACTTTGTATATTTCATTTTATTCCCTTCTGGCCTTCTGAGTTTCCGTTGAGAAATCAGTGGCTAGTCTTATGGGGGTTCCTTTGTAGGTAACTTTCTGTTTCTCTCTGGCTGCTTTTAAGATTCTTATTTTGTCGTTGGTGTTTGCCAAATTAATTATAATGTGTCTTGGTGTCGGTTTGTTTGGGTTCTTTTAGCTTGGGACTCTGTGAGCTTCTTGGATTTGTGTGGGTTTTTTTCTTTCCTGTATTGGGGAAATTTTCTGTCATTATTTCTTCAAACAGGTGTTCTAATCCTTGCTCAGTTTCCACTCTTTCTGGAACCCCAATAATGTGGATGTTGTTTTGTTTCATGTTATCCCAAAGTTCCCTTAGGCTCTCCTCTTCCTTTTAATTTTTTTTCCTAGAAGCTGCTATACTTGGGTATTTTTTAATACCGTGTCTTCTAGCCCACTGATGAGGTCCTCTGTTTTTTGTAGGGTACTTTTTTAAAAAATATATATATATATATATATTTTTATTGATGTTTTACAGAGAGGAGAGCAGAGAGATAGAAAGTCAGAAACATCGATATGAGAGAGATATCGATCAGCTGCCTCCTGCACTCCCCACTGTGGAGATGTGCCTGCAAGCAAGGTACATGCCCCCAACCAGAATCGAACCTGGGACCTTTTAGTCCACAGTCTGACACTATATCCACTGAGCCAAACCGGTCTCGGCTTCTAGTCTACTTTTGATGCTTTCTATTGAGTTCTTTATAGCAGTGATGTCATTTTTCATTTCTTCTTGATTATTCTGCATTTCTTTTAGGTTCTTCTACATTTCTTCTTGCTTCTTCTGCATTTCTTCTTGCTGCTTCTGCATTTCTTCTTGCTTCTTCTGCATTTCCCCTTGGGTCTTCTTCATTTCCTCTTGGCTCTTACTCACATTGTCGAATTTTTCTTCCATTCTTTTCATCCACCTTCCATTCTTTTCATCCAGATCATTTCTCTGAACTCTTTCTCTGGCAGGCTTATTTCTGCTTCTATTTTGTTTACTTCCTTTTCTGGTGAAACCTGTCTTTCTGTCTCATGTGGGCTGTTTCTTTTTCTGCCCATGGTCTTTCTTCTCCAGGTGTGTGGTTATGTAGTTCTCTCTCCTATGTTGATTGAAAGGCACAAACTACAACACGACCCGGTACAGTACACAAGGCACTGAATAGAAGTGTATTCAGGATGTTAATAATCACAAATAAGGTGACCACTAATGAAAGACAAATTAGGGGTAAGTAGAGAAAGAAGAAGAGGAAAATGAGGGAAAAAGAAAAGAAATGCCAAAATCAAATTGGGAGAGGGAGAAAAAATAAATACATAAATGAACAAAAATATTAAATTAAATTAAATAATAAAAAGTAGAAGAAGAAGAAGAAGAAGAAAAGAGAAAGAAAAAAAGTCAGAGAGAAAAGAAAGAGGATAAGAGAGAAAAGGGGAACAAAATATAGATGTCAGGAGGAAACACCAATAAAACAGTCATAATCCCAACAAATGCCGGCAACTAGTACCTGGAGATTAACACAAACTATAAATATCAGCTGGTATCAAGGGAGGTGAGGGAAAAGAGAGGTAAAAAACAAAGCAAACAAAAAGCAAAATAAAACAACTAGAATAAGCTAAAACAATCTCACAAAAAATACAAAAAATCAATATAATCACCGTTCACACAAACAGCAACAAAAGCACATAGAGAAAAACAACTTTTTGGATAGCAAAGACAACAAGAGAGAGGTTTGTATGAAGTTGGAGTAAGGGATTTGAAATTAGATATATAAGTGGGGTGAAATTTCAACCAGATAAAGAGAAAGAATAGGAAAAATCTAATGTTGGAAAAGGGAAAGAGAAAACAAGACAACAAAATGGGGAAAGTTAGGAGGAAAGTGTTGGCATAAAGGTAGAGTTGAGATAGAGTAAAATTATGCTAAAGGAAAGATGAAAATAGAATATAGAATTCTAATCCCGAAGTAAAATAAAGGGAAAACAAAATGACACTTTTTTTTTCCCCCAAAAGGTAAAATAATAGTTGTAATAATACTAGGTGAAAACAAAAATGTAATAATTAAAAAGGTAAGATCTATTGAGGAGGAATGAAAAAATAGCTTTTTAATTAAAATATGCAAAAATGAAAATATATAAAATAAAGTAAAAATTAAAAAAAAGAAAAAGAAAAAAGGAAAAAAAATAGAATGGTCATTCACTTCCGCTACTGTTCTGCTTGGCACTTCTGTTTCCCAGTCTGGAGGGTATTGCAGTTCCTTATGTTCCACTGCTAAGTTGTGTTTTAATCTCTTTATTCTTTTGTGGTTATGCGAGAGTCAATTTGTGCGTCATCCACTGGGTGGCCGTGTTTTGGAATTGACCTCTGAGACTAAGCACAGGACCTCTCTAGGCTGTGCTCAGATCATGCTACTCTGTGGTTCTCAAAACCGGTTTGTGGGGATTTTGCAGCCAGGACACTGTAGTAACTCCCAGCCTGGCCCTGTGACTTAGATCAAAACGAATTGCTTTCCAGAGCTCCCCTCTGTCAACAGCTCTGAGAGTTTGCCTCCACACCTAGGGATCACACCCTGCCCCACATGCTCGGACCTCTCCAGAAGCAGCTTTCCCACAGCCTGGCTCCCACAGTGTGCACGGCTCTATTCTATGGCACAAGAGACCTCACCTTTATCCCAGGCGAAATCTGACCTTTCTGGGTGCCCTGTGAATCTCCTCTGTGTCTGCGGTGATTGGAGAGTAGTGTTCTGGGTCCCTGGCTATTCAGTGGGTGCTTCAGTCACAGCTTTCAGACTGCCATAGACATCCACCTCCCTCTGCAAGATGGCACAGTCTCCACGTTTGAGCTGGTGGCTCCGGTAGATAAAAACCCTGTGGCAGTGGGGCTGTTTGGCCAGGAGAGCCCGTCCAGTAGACCCCAACCTTCTCCTGGAGTATAGCTACTCTTAACTTGCCAACAAACACTCCCAGTGCGACTCTAAGCTGCTCTCTCTTCCTCTGCCCAGCGACAAAGCTCCAGATGCATCTGTCTACTCCACCTCCATTTTTCCTCCTCCTCTGATTTTTTTATTTTAGATTCACTTGTTGATAGATATGTATTTATTGTTCATAATTTTTATCTTTACCTTTTTCTTCTTCTTCCTCTTCTTAAAGAATACCTTTTAGCATTTCATATAATACTAGTTTGGTGGTGATGAACTCCTTTAGCTTTTTCTTATCTATGAAGCTCTTTATCTGACCTTCAATTCTGAATGATAGCTTTGCTGGGTAGAGTAATCTTGGTTGTAGGGTCTTGCTATTCATCACTTTGAATATTTCTTGCCACTTCTATCTGGCATGCATAGTTTCTGTTGAGAAATCTGCTGACAATCATATGGGTGCTCCCTTGTAGGTAATTAACTGTTTTTCTCTTGCTGATTTTAATATTCTCTTTGTCTTTTGCTCTTGGCATTTTAATTATGATGTGTCTTGGTACGGTCCTCTTTGAATTCCTTTTGTTTGGGGTTCTCTGCACTTCCTGGACTTGTAAGTCTATTTATTTCACCAGGTGGGGGAAGTTTTCAGTCATTATTTCTTTAAGTAGGTTTTCAGTATCTTGCTCTGTCTCTTCTTCTGGCACCCCCATAATTCAGATGTTGGTATGCTTGAAGTTGTCCCATTTTTGGATTCTTTTTTCTTTTCCAGTGGAGTGTTTTTTGCTTCTTTGTATATCAAATCTTTGACTTGATTCTCGTGTTCCCCTAGTCTGCTTTAGGTTTCTGTATAATATTATTTATTTCAGTCAGTGTATGCTTAATTTCTAGTTCTTCCTTTTTCTTCTCTCCTTGAGTCTTGCTAAATTTATCCATTTTTTTTCTAGGAAATTCCTAAAAAAACCTTATAACTGTGGTTTTTGAGGTCTATATCCAGTCATTTGTTTTCCTCCATTTCCTTTGTTTGTGATCTGTTATTTTGTGTCCGCATATTTCACTGCTTCTCTGAGTTAGTAGAGTAGCTTTGTGTGCTAGATGTTCTATGTGGCCCAGTAACTCTGCCTCCCCAGTTACCTGAGGTGGACACTCTTGGAGCACCTTTTTGTGAATTGTGTGTACAGTCTTGTAGTTAAGTCTTGATTGTTGTTGGTATCACTGGGGGGAAATGACCTCCAAGCCAATTGTTTGTGAGGATCAGCTGTGTCTGCGCATGCGTGATTGACTCCAGACCTCTGCCTTTCATGTGTGCATGGGAGCTTCTTGACCTCTGTCTTTCCTGTTCTCCTGATTTTCCATGTGCTCTAGGAACCCGTATGTGTCTGTGTCCTCAGGGTCTTGCCTGAAACTGGGGTTCAGTGCAGTTGGACCTGCATTTCAGTGCTGTTGTGAGGTTCTGTTTTCCTCCCGTTAGAGAAAGTCACTCCACAATCAGCAGTCAGCACTCTGTGTGAACACTTTTGTGCGCACTTTTGCATGGCACGCCCTCACATCTCTGTCTTTTGCAACTCCCTTCAGTTTCTGTGCACCTCTTTCTTTTCATAACAGACCAGACTCTCCCAATGAGTCTCTCATGAAGCTGGGGTTCAGTGTAGGCATAAGTGGAGTTCAGTGCAGATGGGATTTTGTGTTTCCCTTGCACTAGAAGAAGCCAGAAAGCCCCTCCACAGTCCTTCCTCTCTACGAGTGTTTCTCCATACCTCAGTTTTTACAGCTCCTGTGAGTCTTTGTGAGTCCTTCTCTTCTTCTAGTTGTAGAATTTTTACTCAGCCAGCTTTCCTGTGGTTCTGGATGGTGTCCATTCTGTCTTTTAGTTGTAATTTTGAAATTGTTGTGTGAGGCAGCAGTTTAGGTATTCTCCTATGCCACCATCTTGGTTTCTCCTTTCCTAACCAATTTATATATATTTGTCTTATTTCATTAGCTAGGACCTCCAGTATGATATTGAAAAGTGATGAGAGGAAATAACTTTGCCTTATAGTTGATTTTAGAGGGAAAGATTTGAGTTTCTCTCCATAACATGATGTTAGCTGCAAGTTTTTTGTAGACATTCTCTATCAAATTCAAGTAGTTTCTCTCTATTTCTAGTTTAGTGAGAGTTGTTTTTTTTAAAATCATGAATGAGTGTTGAATTTCGTCAAATGCTTTTTCTGCATATATTAATATGATCATGAGATTTATCTTAGCTTATTGACATAATGGATTGTAAAATATTGAAACAGATTTGCATACATGAGATAAATCCCATTGGTCCTGGTGTATTTCTTTTTAAACATTGTTTGATTTTATTTGCTAATATTTTGTTGAGGAAATTTGTATCTATATTCATAGGAGTTATTGGTCTGTAAATTTCTTTTTTTGTGTGATATCTTTGCCTGATGTTGGTATTAGAGTAATGCTGGCTTCAGAGAATGAGTTAGAAAGTCATTCCCTTGCTTGTGGTCACTAAAAGTGATTGTGTAGACTCACTATAATATATTTTTAATTGTTTGACATAATTATCCAGTGAACCTACCTAAGTCAGGTGCTTTCTGTTTGGGGGGATTATTAATTATTAATCAGTATCTTTAATGGGTATAGGCATGTTCAAATGGTCTATTTCTTCTTGTGTGTATCTTTCAAGTAATTAGTTGATTTCATTTAGGACTCTTTATCTTGTTCATAGTCTTAGTGGAAAACCTAGTTTCTCAACAGTAAGTGTGATATTAGTGATAGACATCTTTACTTTAGTGATAGATATCTGGGTTTCAGATATTAATAGTATCAGACCTCCATTAAAAGGATGGATTCTAGCTGCCATTAAGCAGCAAAATGATCATTTGCAAGTTATCAAGGTGCTCTGAATCTCTGTATCTTTTTCTGTTAAATTGAATAGTAAAATTCTACTTTATAAGGCAGAATGAGACATCATATGGGGGGATTTATAGGACACATTGCTAACACATATATAGTACTCAAACAATAGAATTGGAATAAAAACAACTATTTCCTCTGCTTCAAACATATATGAAATAAAAATTTATTAGGTTGGTGATGATTCCAATGGCATTACTTACAAAATGTATTTGTTTGCTGATAAAAACTGGGCTCCAACATTTTTTTGGGGGAAGGCAATATAATCAAAATGTAATCTTCTATTATTGCTCTTTTGCATTTTCCTTTTTTCTGTTAGATCAAGATACCCTTGTGAAAACCTATTAAAATGAGTAGTTATCTTCAAAGGTACTTTGAGATAATTGAATGGATGGTTAAAGGAGAAAAGATAACTACTATCTAATCTCTTATCTATAAAATGAGATTTTATGTTTTGTAGCACACATGAATAGAGAAAATGTCATGTGTCTAATAATGTATTCAGTAGCAGAAAACAGTTTATGATTCACCTTTTACAACCCAGATAAAGCAGATTTAAAGAATTCTGTACATTGGTGAAGTCATAAAATATGATTGGTTGATATAGAGAATTTTAAAAATGTCTCCATTTATATTAAACTAGAGGCCTGGTGAACAAAATTTGTGCAGTTAGAGAGTCCTTCAGCCTGGCCTGTGCCTTCTTGTGGTCTGGGAGCGGGGAGTGGGCCTAAGCCATCACTTGGACATCCCCCTGAGGAGTCCTTAGCATTCTGCAGAGGTGGGAAAGGCTCTTGCCACCACTAATGTGTTCGCTAGCCATGAGCCTGGCTTCTGGCTGAGTGGCTCTCCAACTGTGGGAGCATACTGAGGATCAGGGGGCAGCTCCTACATTGAGCATCTGCCCTGTGGTGGTCAGTGCACATCATTGTTCTGCAGTTCGGTCTATTTGCATATTAACTTTTAATTATATAGGATTGGTATAGGTTTTACTAAACAGAGTCAATGTTACTGAGGAGAAACTAAGATGGCAGCATAGATAAACACTTGAACTTGCTGCCTCACACAACCACTTCAAAACTACAACTAAAAGACAAAACATAAATCATCCAGAATCACAAGAAGGCTGGCTGAGTGGAAATTCTATAACTAGAAGGAAAGAGAAAAGCACACTGAGACTCAGAGGAGCTGCAAAAGTAAGGTGTAGAGGTACAGAAGTGCATATGCATGGAAAAGGTTTGCAACTGAGGACACCAGCTGTCTTTTTTATTCAGGAGGGAAACACAAGCTCCCCATTGCTCTGCACTCCAGTTCCAGGTGAGACTTTGGAGACCCAGACTCATACGGGGAGAAACTGGACTGTCTGGCATTGAGTGGAACTCTAGGGCGATTTTCTCTCAGAGTTGCTTTTAGCGATTACTGAGGGACTCTGATACCTGCTGGCCTCTTAGGGCAGGGCTGTTGGGAAGCCATTACTGTTTTCTCTGCCGAGACCCCGCTCCACCCAAGCTGTGTGCAGAGGCTTTTGCATATAATTGGCCTGGTCTTTTGAAATCTAAAATTACCTAACAAACTGCAGCTGAGTCAGAGAGACTGAGAACATTCAAAAGAAGGCCCAAGCCCCTACAACAACTTGCATTGCTTCACAGCTGGGCCTCAGCTGGGCACCTCCAAAACCCAAACAAAGAAGAGGAATCTAGATATCTCTCTCTAGCTCTTGCTGGATGGCCTCAGACACAGGCTAAATTAACACTCCTTGGAGATCCAAGAGCCAGTGTACTCAGTGGTCAAAGTGGGATCATCCAGATTACAACTCCTCAAATCTATAAGGGACACACTCAGGGGGAAGATTCAGTAAGCACGAAAGCCCCACTAAAGCAAGTCTTGCCTCATAAGGGTGCTACCAGCACAGTTCTCCTATCTCAGACACAGCTGATCCTCACAAACAATTGGCCTGGAGATAAATTCCTCCCAATGATAACAACAACAATCTACAATAAGACTGTGCACATAGCCCACAAAGGGGTGCATCAAGAGTGTTCACCTCAGGTAACTGGGGAGGCTGAGCCACTGGGCACTATAGGACACCTAGGACATAAAGCCATTCTATTAAAATAGGGAAACAGCCAAAATGTGTATAAAAAGAAACAGGTCACAAATGAAAGAAATGGAGGATATAGAGTTCAAAACTATAGCTATAAGGTTTTTCCAAGAAATTTTTAGAAACCACTGATAAATTTAGTAAGATCCTCAGGATATGAAAAAAGACCAACTAGAAAGTAAGTATACACTTAAGAGATCCAACAGCACACTAGAGGATCGCAAGAATCAAGTCAAAGATTTGAAATATGAAGAAGCAAAAAATACCCAAACAGAAAATCAAAAAGAAAAAAAGAATCCAAAAATATGAAGATAATGTAAGGAGCCTCTGGGAAAATTTCAAGCAAACCAACATCTGAATTATGGAGATGCCAGAAGAAGAGAGAGAGCAAGACACTAAAAACCTACTTGAAAAAATAATGACAAAAAATTTCCTCCACCTGGTGAAAGAAATAGACTTACAAGTCCAGGAAGTGCAGAGAACCCCAAACAAAAGGAATCCCAAGAGGACCACTCCAAGACACATCATAATTAAAATGCCAAGAGCAAAACAAAGAGAAAATATTAAAAGCAGCAAGAGAAAAACAGTTCATTACCTCCAGGGGAGCACCCATATGTTTGTCACCTGATTTCTGAAAAGAAACTATGCAGGCCAGATGGGAGTGGCAAGAAATATTCAAAGTGATGAATAGCAAGAACCTACAACCAAGATTACTCCACCCAGCAAAGCTATCATTCAGAATTGAAGGTCAGATAAAGAGCTTCACAGATAAGAAAAAGCAACAGAAGTTCATCACCACCAAACCAGTATTATATGAAATGCTGAAAGTTATTCTTTAAGAAGAGGAAGAAGAAAAAGGTAAAGATAAAAATTATGAACAAGGAATAATTATCTAACAACAAGTGAATCTAAATATCAAGTGAATAAAAAATTTGATGAACAGAATAAACTGGTGCATAAATAGAATCTGTGGCATAAAAGGGAGGAAACTGACAATCCTCAGAAAGAGGGGAAGGGGTAGGGGGGTTTCGCGAATAGACTGGACAAAAATCATACACCTATGGTTGAGGACAGTGCAGGGGGCTAAGTTTATGGGGTGGGGTGGGAACCGGGTAGAAAGGAGCAATTGGGGGAAAAAAGAGGAACAACTGTAATAATCTGAACAATAAAGATTTATTAGAGTATGCAAAATTATTCCAACTAATTAAAATGGGGCCTATTCAATGCAAAGAAAGTTCATGTTGATGAAGGAAAATTCTCAGAAGAAAATGGACAAATAAAGAGAAAAATAGAATGAACTATGTCTCTATTCTCTATCTGGGAATGGTAGTTAAAATATTATGCATTATATTTTTCAGGGTGTTTGATTATATGAGCAACTTTAAAACTTTATTTTTTTTTGCAATTAGTCAAATATATTGACAAATATAAGTTGTTTTTTTCTCTTGGTGTTAAAGGGTAACTATAAAGGGAGATGCCAAAAGAGTTTGTAAACATCTGTCTTGGAGAATTATAGATAAATGGTGTCAGTCTTAATTCTGAAAATAGGAATTATCTTCTAGTATACCTGATGGCCTATGAATACAATAAGAGAAAGGGAGTAAAACAGAAACACCATATTTAAGGGAATTGCATTTTAATTAGTTTTAATTAGCTCTACTGCACATGGCTTGTGTTCCCTGATTAAAAATAATTTATTCAGAGACTTACAATTGAAAATGGAATTTAGCTATAAGCCTCTGGTGAATATTCTCCAATTTCCTACTAAATACCCATGGATGCAGAAATATATAAAACTCTAGAAAAATATAAACCTTAGACTGACAGAATCTGTAAGGAATTAACTGGGAGCAAACTTAATAACTGTAATAAAAATATTTGTACAAAAGAAAGAGCATTAAAACTATTTATAAAAATACTTTTTCATCTTTGCACTCCTCCCCTCCCTTGTCAGACACATTGAGCACTCAGTATTGGTTCCTATTTGTTCTGTATTTAACAGGGTATGTCGTCATTTTTACAGGATGTGGACAGCATTATTTTCTAATTTCCAATACTGACACATATTTTCTCTGAATTTTGTATTTCTCTAGTCATTTCTGTGTGTTTTAAGGGAAAAGTGGCTTAGGTGCTTTTACTCAAGATGTCATTACTCTAGAAAATGCCCTAATCTCTCTCCTTTTAAAATTTCATTTTAGCCTGGTTGGTGTTGCTCAGTGGTTGAGCATCGACCTATGAACCAAGAGGTTAAGGTTCAAGTTCTAGTCAGGGCACATGCACAGATTTTAGGCTCAATTCCTAGTGTGGGGCATGCAGGAGGCAACCAATCAATGATTCTCTTTCATCGTTGATATTTTCATCTCTCCTTTTCCTTTCCTCTCTGAAATCAAGAAAAATACATATAAAAATAAAATAAAAATATTTAAAAATTTTCACTTTAGATAACTTTATGAACTGTTCACCATCATCTCCATCACTTACTTCAAACTCTCATCTTTATGATGACATATTGTTTAAAATAATTTTGGATTATTTCTTTTATGTTAGAATTTACTTCATTAGCCTGCTGTTCTCAGGTAGATTCATTTCATCTTTATTTGGATTAGTGGATACATAGTTTTGATTTGATTAGTGAGATATTTTTAGTCAAATAAGTAAAACACTTGCTTTGTTGGTTATTAATTGTAATCTTTCTAATCTACCTTTTTTTTAAAGATACCAAAGTAATTTAAACAGGCAAATAGATTTTCTACTCATATTTCAGCATTTAAAGATCAAATGTGTTTTTGTGCTATTTGGCAGTGATACTTAGGAAACCTCCACTTTTAACCAGTGCTCTGTCATTACTGGTTTGGGTGGTATTAACTTTCCATTGTTTTTCCTACAAAATGAGGTCACTGAAAGAAACCATCATTCCCTCCTTAAAATTGCCTAATTTTTAGTAGCAAAACATTAAATATGCTGGATTTTTTCTCAAGCAAATGTTAATAAGTGGAATGTAACTTTTGCTTGGGATACTAGAAAGCAAATGCAGGGATTAAATTTACTATTTAAGAAGGTAACTTTATAATTCAGCATTTCACTTGGATGTCATAGAATTTGACATTGGGGAAACCCTGTGCTCTGAAAGCATATGATCTTCAAAGGATAAAGGGGAAAAAGTGACATTCATGCAAACAATGCATTAGCACTTCTCAAGTTCTTCTTAATACAGGTTTTCATTTTCCCTAAGAGCCCTTCAAATCTTTGCAGCTGAAGATATTTGACTAGTCATAAAAGCATTTCACAACTCAGAGAGCTGATACAATGGGACAGTGTGTCTAGGAGGAATTAAACCTAGGTCGAAGAGCTGAAATTTGTCAGCAGCTGTTCTGAAAACTTAACACATTACACATTTATGCATCACATATGGCAAGTGCTGGAGACTCTAGCAAGCCAGGCTTTCTCTACATGATCATAGTTTTTCTTGCAGAAGAAAGGAAAATGTGAAGGAATAACATTGAAGAAAGACATTATAATTATTTTAAAATTAATTTTTGTGATGAAAAGAACATTAAGATACATAATATCTTTCTTTAGTTATTACAGAAAAACATTATAATTATTTTAAAATTAATTTTTGTGATGAAAAGAACATTAAGATACACAATATCTTTCTTTAGTTATTACAGTTTTCTTTATATTTTATTCATGAAATATTCTGAGGGTCAATCTAGTGATTTTACAAGTCAGGTGTAAAGAAAGTTTGCTAAAATATAATCAAATCTCTGCCAAAATCTGAAGATAAGGCCTGAATCTAGAAATCATAAAAGTTGTGCATTAGTTTATTAGACAAAAAGAAGGCAAAAAGACAAAAACGAAAGAAAGAAAGAAAGGAAGAAAAGAAGAAAGAAAGAAAGAAAAAAGAAAGAAAGAAAGAAAGGAAGAAAGGAAGGAAGGAAGGAAGGAAGGAAGGAAGGAAGGAAGGAAGGAAGGAAGGAAGGAAGGAAGAAAGGAAGGGAGGAAGAAAGGAAGGAAGAAAGGAAGGAAGGAAGAGAGAGAGGATCTGTGGGATAGACATAACGTGCAGGTCAAGAAAAAGGTATTTGTCATAAGTGCCCATGATGATGAGATGGGGTTGAGAGCTCATGAGTGTGTGTGAGATGCCTCGAGGTCTTGCTGAGAATGCAGCTGCTGGCTCTATATATAGACTCAATCTGATGCTGAGGGAATAAAAGCACACATACCATAGTAATGAGATTACTGGGACAGCTCCCAAATCGAGACAGCTGAGCCAAATCAATAAATGCATTTTTCTTCCCTTTAATATTGCTGAGCTCATTAGAAAGGCCAATATGCTTCATGGTTAGACCTCTGGAACTTGGAGACTGTGTGCCAAGCTCCCTCTAGCACTTTGCAAATTAAAAATTTAAATGCAAGATGATGCCAAAATGACAATTTTCCTGGGATAAGCATTCTTATTTCTCATTTTAAAACTTTCCTTCTGCATTTTGGGCATGTGGACTGTAGTTTTTATAACTGGTATCCTCTGATAGGAGACCACACGATACAATGGAAAGTGTAGGGACATTTATGTGATACATATTGAAGGTTAGACTCCAGGTATCCTGTACATTCACTATTCAAGAATTTTATATTGACTCAACTACAGATGAAAACAAACTCTTTCTCCTCTGTGTGAAATTATACACTTGAGAAGACAAAATCTAGAAGTAATTTAAATTTTAAGAAAATAATGTGGTGAATAAATATTCAGCTATAATAATAAGCCTTACAAGATTATATTTACAATTAAATATCTTACCTAATAATAAACATGTAAATTGACCATACCTCCAGTACACCCACAACCAATCAGAGTGATTATACAAATTAACCTAACAAATAATGGCAGTTAATTTGCATACATACCTGTATCCAAGGAACCTCCTTGGCACCCAGGTCACTCTCAGCTGGCCATTGCGTGGAGGCTTTAGGCTTGAAAAGGGACCGAGCCTTCAATCCAGGGTTCAGGGAGTGGGGTGGGGAGAGAACCTCTTCCTAAGTCTAAAGCCTGGGGCAGAGGCTTTAGGCTTGGGCAGAAGCCAAGCCTGGGATCAGAGGGAAGGAGATAAAATCAATGGAAACATCCTCAGGTGAGGATAAAAAGAAAAATAAAGAAAGAAATGTCATATCCTATGAAAGACACATCTTGAAAATACTTAAAGAAAGTTGTCATTTTTTCATGGTGAAGGGACTGGAGTCCATGTTTATGAAAATACCTTCGTGGCCAGCTGGCAGGTATGGCTCAATGGCTCAATGGCTCAATGGATGAGTGAAACCCATTATGGCTCCCTACTCATGTCTCAAAGAAATGCTGTTCTTTAGGAACACTGCCATGCTCCTCATTGCACCTTATATTTTTAATTCCTACTACTGCTTACAGTGTCTTATATGCAGTGAATTTAATAAATGTTTGTTGACAGAATGAATGAATGCAGTGCAATTAAATAATCCTATCTAATAAAAGCATAATATGCAAATTAACCATAACTCCACTACACCCACAAGCCAGGCCCACCAGCCAATCAGGATCAAATTAATCCCAACCAAGATGGCTGTGGCCATGGAGTGAGGAGAGACAGTCTTGGGTTTCCCCAACGATGGAGGAAGCCAAACTTTCCACACACCCTGGCAGGCCCAGGTTTCCACTCAAAGCTACAAAGTTTCAATTATAGAAGATGAATAAATCCCAACAGAAATGGCTGCTGTCATGAAGGGAGCAGGAGGCTTGGCTCTGCTCCAGGCTACAAAGTTACAATTGTAGAAGATAAATAAATCCCAGGGCCTCCACTTGGGTCGCCTAGGGGTGTGGCTGGTCTGCAAACCACCACAAGTTCCTTGCCCAGGCCACCCCATGCCCCAAGGGAACCCCCACCCTGATCTGGGACACCCTTCAGGGCAAACTAGCTGGCCCCCACCAATGCACCTGGCCTCTAGCCTATCTAATAAAAGAATAATATGCAGATTGACTATCACGAGATGGCCAGCAGGGGAGGGCAGTTGGGAACAATTAAGCCTGCTAGAGAGGGCAGTTAGGGGTGACCAGGCTGGCAGAGGAAGGAAGATGAGGGTGACTGGGCCTGCAGGGAAGGGCAGTTGGGGAGACCTAAGTATGCAAGGGAATGCAGTTGTGGGGGACCAGGCCTGCAGAGGAGGGTAGTTATGGGAAAACAGGCTGGCAGGGGAGCAGTTAGGCATTAATCAGGCTGTCAGGGGAGTGGTTAGAGGGTCATCAGGCTGGCAGGCAGAAGCAGTTAGGGGCAATCAGGAAGGCAGGCAGGCAAGCAGTTGGGAGCTGGCAGTCCTAGATTGTAAGATGTCTGACTGCCACTGGGATCAGGCCTAAATGGGCAGTTGGATATCCCTTGAGGGGTCCAAGATTGAAGAGGATGCAGGGTAAGCTGAGGGACACACCTCTCCCCCTCCACCTTGTGCACAAATTCCATGGACTGGGCCTCTAGTGAATAATATAATTCTTATGTTTCTCACCTACAAGAATGTTTATTCATATAACCAGTGGTCTCATCAATATGGCAAGTGATTTGCACATTCAGAGCTGTCCCAGAGTCAGCTTTTCCTGGTTTGCATATGCACAGAATTAAATTTTTCAGGAATTTTATGAGCAAGTTTTTAAATAAAACTATTGCTAAAAATTTTATATAAACTTACAATTATATAACATATAGTAACGAATGGGTAATAAATCTCACATGCCATTATGTCCTAATTAGTATGCACATTTTTCTATGTCTTTGCTCTTGAGATTACTTTTAAATATTGCATCTGCATGGTTGAAATGCAATATAATGGTGTGCTACCATGCATCTCTTTTCTACTTTGCATTCAAAGACATATATAAGTGTCTTTAAATCACTCATGGTGAGAGTATTTGCACCAAGGAAATCAGCAACCATTACCATTTTTTTTGTTGATATCTCAACTTATGAAAATGAAAGAGATAATGTTAATAAGAAATATTTTATTATTTTCAGATATTTTACATTGTCACTGAGACTCTAATCTGAAGAAATATTCCTCTGTATTTCAAAATTATCTGATTCAGCAAAAGAAGTCTCTCATATAATCAGCTAATGAAATTCTGACATATATCTTAATTGTGTCATTTTTTTCCTCATTTGTTAACACAAACAAACCAACATTTATATCCGAGCATCACCATTTGTCAATTGCAATCATGGTTTGTGAATAGGAAAATTCAACAAAATTTTGAGTATTTGTGATAATTTGTCAATATGAAATATACAATCAAGAGCATTGTGTATTTTATTATTATTTGTAAATTGCTGCTATACACCTTTATGGCAGTTAAATTCATTTAAAATTGAATCTATTTTTATTCAATTTTTATATGAAAATATATGAAAGAATACATTGTTAACTCACTCTTCTTTTTCTCATTTTGTAGAATATATTTCTGATAAAAATGGTAAGACTTTGGAGTGAGTGTGGGGGAGGAAAAGGATGATGATGGTTTTTTTGTACTTGATTGATGCCCTGAATTTGGAGATAGTGAGTGAAGGATAACAGGTGCCTCTAACATTTTTTTATTATTATATTTTACCCCAGAATTTATCTAAGGGCGTAAGCAGAAGTGGCCAAGAGTATCCTCTGCCAATAGAATGGACTTATACGGATGATTCAAGGCACTTATTAAATGTTGGCCAAGCATAAATTACACAGGAGACAGACAGGCAATGCACGAATCACACGCGGTTTATTTACCAGAGTCCTGGTGGTTTCCAGACCTCGGCAGGCCTGGGGATCCGCACTGACAGACACACACACTGGACGTTGGACGTTGCAGCTGCAGCTCGGCGTCTTGTAGTGGCCTGGGCTTGTGGCTCACGGTTTGGACCCAGGGTCCACGGCAGAGCTCAGAGTTCAGGCAGGATGCAGGAAGGGGAGTGGAGAGCGACCGTCTGTGGAGGAGCAGATAAGTGGCTCTAATCTCCTTCGGAGCTTGCCCTTTTTTATGTGCTCAAGCAGAGGTCTTCAGTGTGTCTTATCAGCGGGTCCCAGGTGTTCTGCTATCTGGCCTTTACATGTGGGGTACAAACTTTTGTATCTCTTACATGCACATCTCTTTTAAGGGCGTTCACACTTCATTCCACTCTCTAATATGTCACACCCAATTTCTTGTTTTATATTTGTATTCTATCCTTATTATTATTACTATAACATATTTTTATTTGTGAAGAGATATTGGTTTTAAATACATCCTGAGTAGGTTTCTTCTAAATATAACTTGATCTGTCCTGTTGCTTATTAATTGAGATTTCATCTTGACTCTGGCATCAGGATGTATCTAAATCTTGGCTTTTGGCCTCATCAATTTTGTCTTTTTTTCTTACCTGCAAGTTTAAATCATAAATGTTTTTTGCCTGTGATAAGTTTGTTCTTTATAAGCACTCTCTTATTGAATTTTTTAAAGAATTGTTTCTATTTTCATTCACCTCAGTAATTTTCCCTTGAGCCATATGTCTTGCCCATTCAATGCCATTGTGAGCCAACTTCTGTTAGGGTCAAAATGCTCAAAGGAAGGCTCCAAGAGACGTTCTCATGCAAACAGCAAAGGGTTTATTCACCAGCATGCTGGGGCTCACAACATACTCTGAAAGCAGAGCAGAGGCTGAGAGCCCTGAGTTGATACAAAGCTGAGCTTATATACTATGTGACAAGCAACAGGGTTATACAAGGTCAACACAGAGTTTTATTTCCTCATACCTGCACACATCTCACAATCTACAGACTCCGCGTATTTCTGGTTACCATGGGGTTACGATAATGGGATGCGACTGGTGGTTATCTCTGGGTTAGTTTCTGGAGACATCTGGACCATGTCTCTTGTAGCAATTTTGCTACAGGCTATCTTGTTACACAAGATTATCAGCCTGCACCTGGATTACAGCATCCTAGGAGTTTATGCTCTGTTTTCAACCCTGAGACTGTAATTACAGGATGTAACTGGGGGATATGATTTTAAGCCGAGCTGTGTTAACTCCGGCCCAATCCTGATTTTTGCGATCTTACACTTCCTTGATGTCAAAATTTTCAATGAACTTTGATTATCTCATGCTTGAAAGATGTCAGCTATCCACTCAGTGAATTCAAAAGCCTCTTTTACTTATCTTTTAGCTTCTTTATGTACCTATGTATGTAGGTATGCCACACTTCTGAGCCTACAAGATCACTTTTTTATTTTCTGAAGGGAAGAATGAAGTGAATCCATCCTCATGTCTCCATTTATCCAGATTAACTTTAGAAATATGCTATTATCTTATTTCTATATTTTGAGTTTATAATCAAATTATATGAAAATTTATTGTGCATTTGCCATAATGCAAGATATTTTATTTTTATATTATTTTTATCATTTACGTTTCAGGTGTACAGTATTATCATTCCACATCTGTAAAGACTACAGAGTGATCACCCTGAAAGTCTTGTTATCTACCAATACCCTAAGATTGACCCCCTTCACCTCTTTTGTTTATCCTCCATCCCCTTGCCCTCAGCTAACTACTAAAGATGTTCTCTTTATCTATGAGTTTGTTTTTGTTTTGTTTGTTCTTTTTATTTATTTGCTTTTTTATATTCAAGTTATGAGTGAAATGTCGTGTTTGTCTTTCTGGCTTGTTTTTCTTAGCATTGTATACCCAAGGTCTACCCATTGGTAACAGATGAATATCAGACATTTTATATAGATGGCTTTAATCAAATCTCACATTGGCCCTATAAGCAAGTAGCTTCCCTAAATGAGTGATACAGAAATTTTGGACTGGAACACAAGGTATTCCCCTGGACTGGAACCCGGATTCTTTGTCCACCAGCGTCTAAGAATGAATCCACGGACAGAAGGTGGTATACACAAAGGTGGAGGTTTATTGAAGAACAAGTACAGGATCCCGCTTTGGGAAGGGGAAAGAGTCCCCCAGAACAGAAATTAGGGGGACTATGAAGGAAGCTCGGGGCTACAGGGCAACAGACTCCCATGTAGGGAGCAGGAAAGGGTCCCACTGAGTTCCTTTTTTCTATGGTTTGTAAAGGCTACAGATGTCTATGCCTTAATATTCCCCCTGATGGGTCACTATTCCCTTAGACTGGAGCTCCAACGTCAAACCTCATATGGGACCTATGAGGTTCCTCCCCCATTCCCCCCTTTCCTTATTGTTTCCTATTCCCTTTGGGCTTTCTTCTTCTCCTCCTGTTTATTTTGTAAATATAGACTTTTGCTGTTCCCAGCTCCCTGGTTCTATGGAAATATACCTGTTGCAGCTTTTCAGCTCCCCCATTCTATGGAAATATACCTGTTGCAGCTTTTCAGCTCCCCCATTCTATGGAAATATACCTTCTGTTGCTCTGTAGCCGCGAGCTTCCTTCATAGTCCCCCTAATTTCCAAAATTTCTAAAATTTACTAAAACCCGTTTTTTTCACTTCTAAAATTTTCTATTTCATGAGGAAAATGAAAACTAAAACAGTCAGTGGCTGAAGCTGGATTCGAGCTTTAAAGTCTCTGACTGTTCTTCCCACTACAGTGGGGCTATTATGTTGTTGTTGATCTCTAAAACATAAA
This sequence comes from Lasiurus borealis, assembly GCA_004026805.1. NCBI lineage: Eukaryota > Metazoa > Chordata > Mammalia > Chiroptera > Vespertilionidae > Lasiurus > Lasiurus borealis. The sequence goes on along the minus strand of PVJN01009265.1, from coordinate 2,343 downwards.
ACAAAACAACACATCTAGTTGTAAAATGACAACATATTTAGTTTTACTACTGTTCTGGCATCCAGCAAGGAGTGGAATATGCAGTTTAAAAGGCTCAAGAGGTCAAGAGAGAGATTTAAAGTCTCAGCATGCCCCTCAAAGGCTTGCTATTTTGGGTAAGTCATTTTATTTTCCTTTTGTGCTTTAGTTTCTTTCTATTTAAAATTAGACACATGAAAGAAGGTGAAGTAATTAGCTAAAAAATCATATACAGGGGTGGGCAAAAGTAGTTTAGAGTTGTGAGTACATGAAACACAAAGTTAATAAAGTTATTATAATAATAATAACTTGCATGTCTTTTCCATACAAACTACTGTAAATCTACCTTTGTCCATCCTGTGGGTAAAACATAGACACAAAACAGTGTGGTGATAGCCAGAGGGAAAGGGAGTTGGGGATAAACTCCTGATGCATAGTTGCATACTTGAAACCTCTGTGGTTTTGCGAACCAATGTCACTTCAATAAGTTCAGTTAAAAAATTAAAAAATAGCCCAGCCAGTGGTTGAGCATGGATTTCTGAACCAGGAGGTCACGGTTTGATCCCTGGTCAGAGCACATGCATGGGTTGTGGACTCGATTCCCAGTGAGGGGCATGCAGGAGGCAGCCAGTCAATGATTCTCTCTCATCATTAGCATTTCTATCTTTCCCTCTCCCTTCCTCTCCAAAATTAATAAAATATATATTAAAAAAAATAAAATTAGAGAACTAGAAGTTTTATTAGGTTTCATTTTAATTATAGCACTCTTAAGTTTTATTTTAAATCATCAACCAAGGATATCTTTATTGATTTTTTGAGAGAGAAAGAAGGAGAAGGAAAGAGATAAATATTAGTGTGAGAGGGAAACAATGATGGGCTGCCTCTGGTAGGACGTTCCCACAAGTTATTGAACCCGCAACCTTTTGGCATACAAGATGACATTGCAACCACCTGAGCTACCCGGCCAGGGCTTAAGTTTTCTTTATTTACAATATTCCTCTCAGAGATGTGCTGAAAAAAATTTCTTCATGCAGAAAATCTTTTAAAATATTAAGAAGGCACCGCAAACCTGAGAATAATAGCAAGCATTGAAAAATGTTGGCTGCCCTTTAGAGATAAAAGGACTGATTGCATTTTGCCCCACATTATGTTAGAGCAGCATTTTATCATTGAATCTTGCTTTGATGGATATTAGGCAGCTGCCAGCATGGACATGTGGTATTTTCCCTTGACTGAAAGCAGATCACATGAGCCTATAATTTAATACATTCAAACAGGAAGGAATTGTGGTTTTCACAATGGATGGTCAAAAGGTCAGGTTGGTGATGGAGCTGTCTTCTGAGAATTGTTACCATGGTTACCAGGGCTTCACTTGCAGCATTTAATGGAGATCCAAATGTTTCCTTCTGTGGAGCAGCTGAGGTGCTTAGACAAGGGCATGACCTGAGGCTAAAATGATCAGACAGTATTGAGATAAGAGATTGCCTGTTAAAGCTGCAGAGTCAAATGTTGTCTCCTAGAATTCTGCAAAGACTAATAAATCAAAGGAAGCAGGACAGGTTGCCTGGAGTGAGATCAGCAACCAGACATTTTATTGCAATTCATTGATACTAAAGGCCATAAAAACTATGATCTGTCCAATGTTTTTATCTGTGTCATAAGAGTTATATTTTATTTATCCCATTGAATCATGGGTTCTCATCAAGCCCAGTTTGTTACTTTCCTCCATGACATTCCTAAATGAGTACTCAGCTAGGAATTTCGGAGTCATTCTTAAGTTTTTACCCATCCTCTGTGTTGCTAAAGGTATGGACTTTTAACTTTCTACCTGGCTTCATATGCATTGTTTTATTTTGTCTTCATAACAACCTTATAAGGTATGAATTGTTATTTTCTCTGTTTTACAGATAAGGAAACTGAGCCACAGATTTGAAATGACAGGACCAAGTAGTCATAGATAGTAAGGGGTGAGACCAGTATTTACACCCATGTCTGTCTGACTCTAGCACATTTTCTTCCAGTGTACCAATGACCAAATCTCATGACTTCTACTTCCCTAAGATTTTTTGATTCATTTGCTTCCTCATTTTTCCATGGCTATTGCTTTAGTATTGATCTTCATCAACCTGTTAAGCCCGGAACGCAAGCCGCACTTACAGAGCACCAAGAGACGATCTCATGTAAAAACAAAGGGGTTTATTCAGACCAGCATGCTGGGGCTCACAACATACTCGGAAAACAGAGCAGAGGCTGAGAGCCCCGTGCCTTTGTTACATGACCAATTTATATGGGGGTCGGGGGGTGGAGAGCTGTTTGAATTACTGA